>JAGDQP010010783.1:26434-54768 GCA_022664845.1 Lepisma saccharinum
TATAGTGTTGTCAGCATAGCGTCCTAACTAGTGCTGCAGGCATCTCAATGGACACATCAGTGTTTCCGTATCACTTCACCCCCGTGTCACATCCACACCGAATTACGTCATGATTTTGACTCTATTTTTGTATAGTTTGTAAAGGAACATTTGAATTTATACGGGGGCACTTTGGTTTTGTCTATAATAAAGCCATTCTTCTTCTTTTATTACACAAAAAATATTATTTCTAGTTCTTAGATATTTTGTTTTTTAATTCAATGGAATAAGGGTATGACACAGTGCTCGAAGTGGCACGTGCCCTTACCTTTTTCATTCTGGATTTCCTCACCCCTTACCTTTTTATTAATGGCAGCTCATTCAATTTACTTTCAATAGGCAATTGCCATCACACTAGGTCCAAGCGTACCTTTACTTTTCTAGCCCACTTCTCCAAGCGTACCATTACCTTTTCTATCACACTTCGGACACTGGTATGGCATCAATTAAACAAACAACGTTTAAGAAAATTTGCAAGAAAGAATTACCTTTGATTCTAAAGAACTTCTAACTTTATGTTTATGAAACAAACACATTACGTGCTTAAAAAATATGCATATTCAGATTATATATATGGAAAATGTTTGCAAACCTTATAATGATATTGCATACTTACTCCACTCACTTTTTAGAGATTGTTTCGCACTTTCATGTATTGCCCTTTGATGTTACTTATTTCTTTTCGATACTGATTTAAAGATTTACTTTCCAAGTCTTTCCTTTAATTAACAGTAATTGTTCATGTACGTTTATCTCTGGAATGTGATCCAAATAATTTGACAAAGGGCTCCGAATAAATATAAATATATAACAAAGGCTCGCGCGAGCACTTGCAAGTCCCCTGTTTTATACTGCTAAAGCAAGGATGTGCTTCAAATAATTTAATTAAGGGCTCAGAACAAAATATTTAAGAAAAGGCTCGGGCGAACCCCCTCCTCCAGCAGCACAAAACTAGTTTATCTTGATGCTCGTAAATATGATATGACCCAACAGAATTACTGGCTGCCATCTTGACTAATCTTACGTCTTAGTTCTCGTAAACAGCTTCTTTCATATTTTTTTTATTCACACTTAAACTCTAAACCTAGTCTGCAGTAGGGATGGCCAAATGGATGCGGATCTTCGGATTCAAGTTTCGGATACCCGGATCTGAATTTCGGATCCGGATCTTAGTTTCGGACATCCGAAACTCGGATTTCTACCCTTTGCCCTGTGACTTGGTTATCAGTCACTACACAATAAACATTGCGTTGTTAAATGGAAACAACAAAAATATGCCCTGCCCCCTTTTAAGCGTGCAGGGATGTAAAAAATTCAAGAAACTCCTTTCCCAAATTCATTGGCTTTGAGAAATAAAACAGGTATTCTAGAAAAAAATAAAGCATGTTAAATGTTCCTATCACTTAACATTGGAAAAGAAAACAATAACAATCAAATACACAACTATCTCTAAAAAATATATGTTTCGTGTTTCAGATACATTGAACTAAATTGGCTTTATTTATGGCATTTTGTCATTTTCGGCTCAGACCGGGATGACGTAGGCAGAGCAGGGGTTAGGTATGGGTGGGGGGGGGGGGAGACTTTCATAATTTACCATCGCGGCATCGCAGTTTCAGATGCATCATAATAATGAAGTCCGAATACTGGATCTTTGAATCTGCGACCCAAATCGTAGGAATCCATTGGACAGGATATCCGAAGCACCAAAGATCCGGATTCGGATCCAAGTTTCGAATATCCGGATCCTTTTGGACCCTCCCTAGTCTGGCCATCCCTAGTCTGCAGGTGGAAGCACTACATACAGAGTGCGGCAGGTATTTGAGAACATACATTATAGGTGACATACTATGCTCTACGTCAAATGGACAAATTCTGTTCTTTTGCAGGTAAACATAGCAGAACCTAGGCTAACCCAGGAAATAAAGAGGTATGCTGTCATCGTATCCTTGGCTGCAGACCACGCCGATTCAGAGATCGCCGCATTCCTGAACAAAGTTCGGAGAGAACTGGGGGCTGTTACGGGGTGATGTGGCCACAATTTCCCACAGGAAACGACATTCTTGTCGCTCTGACACAATCAAGACGCCGGAATTCGTCAGTTCTGTCCAAACTGCAATTGATGAGGATCCTGGGAGGTCCATGAAGGTCAGGAAGCTACAGATTGACAATTCAATATCTGACGTGTCACATGTGGTTCATGAGGACCTTCGTTACAAGTTGTACGTGATGCGGCGAGGACAGTTCTTGTCCGAGAGAACCAGGGAGAACCACTTGACAAGAGCCAAGCGCCCCTGAACAAGCTGGAACATCCGAAGGGGCTAGATTTTTTTTCTATAAGAAAATCTTTGACCAGGACCAGAAGGTGAATGTCAAAAATGGTCGGTGGTTGTGTAAAAGCCACGATGAGATTTAGACCGTCATGCACACCACATTTCCAGCCTCAGTGATGGTTCTTGTGGTCGTGAGCAGTGAAGGAGACGTGATGCCTCCATATTTTTTCTTCAAGGTATCCGAGTCAATACCGTTGCTTACACCGAAGTGTTGAACATGACTATGAAGCCCTGGATTACTGCTATAGTACGTGGGAGGCCGTATATTTTTAGCAAGATTCCGTACCATCCCATACAACTCAAGAATGGATGGCCGAAAATTTTCATGATCATGCCACTCCCAACACGTGGCCCTCTGCTCACAACATATTCACCTAATGGACGATTACGTATGGGACGTTTTTTGCGAAGAGCTCCAATAGGCATCCACGCAACACTGTTGTGGCTCTCAGGGCAGCTGTTGGGGATGCAATGGCGAACATTTCCAAGACCCATCCGCAGGAGGTTTCGACACGTGTAGAGGCTGTTATTGCGGCTGACGGTGGTTTCATTGAATGATGTCCACTGTGTATATGGTCACCTGTTCAGAACGTAAAAAGGTAGTAAATGTTCTATCTCCATTATCTTTCCTTCTTTTCCTGCGGACGTGAATTTCTTCTCAAATACCTGCCGCACCCTGTAGTACATTAATGATAAACTATTTTTAGTCTACAAGCTTCTTTGAAAAGATTGATGGTAACATCGTTATTAGTGAGAAGTCTTCAGTTATGATTATGTTCAAATGTTCTGGATCAGGAAACGACCTCAAACCTATCATGTTGGCTCATGATACTAGGCAGATCATAGATTACTATTGTATTGTTTTATTTTCGGACCATCTTCACTTAGTGCTTAGAAGGCACTTTGTTACCAAATGGACCAAGCAACCAGATTTCCCTGTGTCCATTTCCTGTGTTATCTCTGGACTACAAGTGCGTCTTTTGGGGAGCCAGGATAATTTAGTAGATAGATCCTACTTCAACTTGCAGTCGAAAAACATAGTGCGCGCCTGCAAACGGGAGACCCCCACCATACTGCGCTCATTTCACAGAGACTGATCAACATTAACTGACGGGATCCACTATTTGTGACTCTTAGGCTATTCATAACATCATGCCGAAAAACAGACCGAAGATAATAATAACCTTCCACTGTTCTTACCAAGCTAACATCTTCCCAATATCAGTTCTCCGCTCTAGGAACCATACTGAAAGCTCAACGCAAAACTAATAACCATTCCTCGCCAAGCTCCAGATCTCGTTCTTCAGTTCCTGGAAGCTGAGGCAGTTCCAACTTACCTCCACAGAAGAAGCAACACATTCTCAGGAACTCTGACTGAGACTCTGTAGGCTCTATAGATACCAACGATCACTCTTCGTTTCAACATGCAGCAGCTATTACATCAACACATTTTCTCCTGCTTTGAAACTACGATACTATTAGTTTCAGATCCTAACTCCTGTTACAACTCCAAAAGTATGTCTCACGAGAAGCCATAACCAGAATCATTGCGAACAGAAAATTAATAATTCTGCAGTCGCAGAATCCTGACTTCGCAACGATGTTTGAGAACTTTATGACAGGTATTTCTGTCTAGAAATAGCGTGAGTCAATGAAATCGTGACCCACGATTCACTTACCTACCTTGATCCACGACCCACTATAACCCACTTCGACCCACGACCAGCATGATGGAAAATGTCAATGTATGAAATCAGCAGAAAGTCTTTGACCGATCTGTTTATAAAGGGTGGCGCAGGGAAATGGGAAAATTTAAATTGACGTAAAATGCATGAATACATAAGGAAGAAATACATTTAATGATAAGTGCATGTACAGAATATGCCATTAACTATGACACTCACGTGTCATTTTTCTTCTTGGAGATGATATCGGAAAGGTGTGTTCCATCGCCGTACAGATTCTCATAGCCTGATGTGGAAACTGAAATTCTCGGTGTAACATCTCGAGGAATGCCAGTGGTTTCTTCAACTTTCTGTTTCAGTTCAACGAGTGCTCTACACTTTGCTTCTGCTGCTAAAAGATGGTAATGCTACCGAAATATCCTTTGCGCTGCAGTCACACTATCACCGTTCTTATAAAACGTTTCACAACTACTGTACCACTCCAATGTTCCATGCTTACTAAATGGCAAATCCATTCCAATGATGTCGTATCAGTTGCGAAGAAATACCGGCGTTACAGTGTTGCCCAGCATAGATTAAAAATTTCCCGTTTCCCTGCACCACCCTGTGTAATAACAATGGATAATTTTAATTCAATTGAAAATGACAATTTGAGCGGGCGAGGTTCATCAGGTTACTGCTAACCCTTAGTATAAAATACCTATTTTATGAGGTATGAGGTATTGTTCATAAGGTATGATGAATTTAGACAAATTTCACTAATATACCCTATTATTAAGATAATTATTACATAGCAAGATTTTATTTACCTGTGTCACCGAAAATATGCTTTCACAAAGTTTGCATAATACCTCGATCTGTAGAGAATATTGGGTAATTTGTTTCGAGATGGGTGATGGGTCACTGTGGGCCATGCGTCGAGTGGTCTCACGGTTAGCCATGGGTCAAGTGGGACAAGTAAGGTTGACCAACGCTTAACACGTGACCACTCGCTCACTGTTCCTTACGTAAAGCATGATCCACTTGACCCCGAACCACGATTAAAATGTGACCCATACGACCCACAATCCGTCAGATGACCCATATGACATCTCTGTATTTGTCACTGATAATTAGTTCAAGAAAAACTTTTTAAGACTTGAAGAGAAAGATTTCCTCCATTAAGGAAACTTTAGCTTCCTGCTTTGATCATTGGAACAGTGGAGTCATATCGCATATTTTTTGTGCCTTTTAGTGCTAAAGGCGTTGTTTCAAAGAGCATTCTTTTAGTCATTAACAATTTGTAGACAACTGATAAATATCTCAGAACATGTCTTGTTGTCTACCTATTCTTTCCTTCTTTCTTGTTATTATCTTGTAACTGAAGTTCCTGAAGAAGAACCCAGAAGGTCTTGAAATGTTGAATCACATTTGATCGTTCTTATCACAAAAACAATGTAGTCCAAACACATATAAGTTCTTACGTCGAATCGTACAGCCTCCTTGCGCATGGTGGTCATATATAAAATATGATAAATCTCAGTTTGAAAACAAGACATGGAAACGTTTATTAATAAACAAGTTAACTATGCGATTCTAGTAATAATCTCAAAGGTTTCAATCCTTTGATAACATCTTAGACACACAAACATTAATTTTTATAAAATAGATTGGCAACACTGACAACTGGGGTCCATACGGAAGAGAACATTAGCAGTATTTTCCTAGTATGTCGAACAATGTTTGCCAAGTTTGGTACGGATACATACAATGGTATGGGAGGGATTGAAAATTGAATTTTAAAGTACGTTGACAGCACTGAAATGTGCAGAAAATAACACGGTAGAAGTATGGAATATGATTTAAGTAATATATATATATATATTATATATATATATATATGTAATGTGTTGCGACATATAAAAAAATGTCTTCATCGATGGCATGCAACTTGCACAAAAATTGTCCTTGATAACACCACTTCGACGACGGATTTTGCAATTGCTTGTAGAAGATAATTAATTACCTCTACCTTGAAAAATGATCTCCCAAAAGTATACTCCTTTTTTGTTACAAAATCTGAGAGTGTCATCTTAGTTTATACTCTTAAAAGGTATTTGACTATGATGGTAATTAGAATTTAGTGCAAGGCGAATTATTTGTTGAGCTCTACATACAATAGAACTCAGCTCAAATACTAAACTAACGTACAATAACGAAAAAAAAAAAAATGATCGGAGACTTCCTGAGCACATGTAGATGTCCAACTGGAAGCAAGAAAATGAGCCTTGCACTAATTTTGCGGTACAAAATAAGTGCAAATGAAGTACAGTGCATTTCATGGAGGCAGTTCGGATTTTTAAAAGATAATTGCATTTAGTTTTTAGTTTTTGTTATGTAAATATTGATGGACAAACAAAAGATTGTTGTAAGACACTATTATCTTCAACAGTTACACGTAATAAAAACATATTTCTGTCTACACTGTAATATGTCAGTTAATCGTCATCTTACTGTATATTGCTTCATACCAAACTCAACTTGAGTTAGGGGTCTCTGTACCAATCTAGGGTATTACATACTTCTTCCAAATTCAGGTATCCGAAAAATGTTTTATTTTATCGTTTCTATGTATTTGTTTCTGTATTTATCTCATTGATATAAGGGGGATCATCACTGTAATGCCCTGCACAAAGTGTCAAAAAATTTAATTGAATTCGGTGTATTCACTGAAAACTTATGTCAAGACATGCACAAAAACAATCATGCGGATTCAGTTGTGAATTTCTTCCTTTTTTAAAGTTACTTAAAATATGAACACTATAATGCAAACGCACTTGGTATCAGATATTTTATGGTATTTTCATCTTCAAATCTCTATTTACAGAGCCGCCGTAGCTCAGTATTCGAGCGTTTACGTTGCATTCGGAAAGTCGTGGGTTCGATCCCAGCGACTGAGGTTTTTCCACTGCTTTTCCTCAGTTGCACCAGACAAACGTCGGGATGGTACCTTCAAAAGAGGCCCTGTCGGGATGGTACCTTCTCGCATCCTTTACCCTCCACTATCTCGGTCTGAGCCTTAGGTGCCTAAAGGGCCATATATTAAAAAATCAAAATTCAAACCTGTATTTATTTTGTGATTTTGGATTTTGATAAGAAGCTAATCATGAAGCACATCGATCTTTTGGAAATGTGTCAACTTATTAAATAAATACAGAATCGAGAATTAATACCATACAATGTCTTACAATTCATATTTTCTCGTTCCCTGACTTTTCAATAAATATCTGGTAGAACCCATACATTTAAAAGAATACATTGACATGAAATATTAGAATAAAATACAAATAAAACAACATTTATTGAGAAGTATCTTAATACAAAATAAATTTACAAATATGAATTTTTCCCTTCTGATAATATAAAACATGAAGTTGATTTGCTTGTTTTTTTTAAAAGCATTAGTATTTTGTTTTCATTTTGCATGTTTGCCATTTGTGTTGCTAGATAACGCCGTTGGTTAGGATTACCTTGTTTACATTTGTTTACATTCTTCAGAAATGTTCGTTACTGGAAAAGAAAGAAATAAGTGCATAATATCAACAGTCATAATATATAAAATTCTTTATAAAATATAAAGAAAATTTAATTTTACAGTAAAAGAAAATTTACTTTTAAACTGAAAAGAATATTTATTGTTCAAAGAAAAGAAATGAAATGAAGTAATAACAGAGCTCCAACACATAAGCGCACGCTTGACCATATCCACAACCACCTCGAACATGTGTTAATAAACCAAATCAGTTGTTGCGTGTTTCTATATATGATGATGATGATATTTACGGCGGGGGAAACTTGATGAAAGGAAAGCGCACGAGATGTTGATTTTGCTTAAGAAAAAGATAATTAACGTTTACAAAAATGGGACTTAAACAACCCGAGATAAGATACCATAAGTTATCTACTTGGTAAATACCGCACATGTATTAAAGGGCGGAAACCCCAAGAAAAAGTCCGGATAAATTATTACTCAGTATACCGAATATTTATTGTTAGAAATAGTGGAAGTTTAATTCGATTAACAGTAGAAGTGTAAACTGGAGAAATTAGTAAGTCCTGTACAACGGTGAAATCTAAAAACATATATAATTCTAGATTCTTTATCTTTGTGGAAATAGACATTTCTTTGTCTCGTCTCGTCTCGTGGGCAACACTAACTGTATGTCGTACTTAATATTGTTCAAACCTTGTTATTCTGTAGATGGAGATACAAATCAGAACCTAAAATGTTCCGTTCAAAAATCCACAGAATACGTAAAATGCGAACATAAATTTTTGGTAATTTCTATTCCACTCATCATCCATGTACGTTTGTTTTAAAGGCAACAGTTAGAGGAAGTTAGAGCAATTAGAGCAACAGTTAGAAAGAAATTACTTGCTTATTGTTTTTATGTCATTCGTTAGTACAATTTCAAGGATGAAACAGTACTATATAGCTATAAAGAGTACCAGAAAGGAAAGCAACAAAAACAAAATATTGCAGACATCTACATAGATAATTAAATAATAATTTCGAGGGTGAAACATTGATACCTCGTATCTACAATTTCTGTCACAGTTGTTGTTATCTAATTATTGAAAGGCAAAAAAGCGAATTTTTAGTTGACACCTCATAACAAGTAAATGGTCAATTTACTGCTTGATGTACAGACGTGCTAGAAGGTTTCAATTAGAAAATCCGCCGCCTTTTTTAAAAATTCAATAATTACATAACAACAACTTAATGTGACAGAAATTGTAGATACGAGGTATCAATGTTTCACACGAGGTATCAATGTTTCACCCTCGAAATTATTATTTATTTATCTATGTAGATGTCTGCAATATTTTTTTTGTTGCTTTCCTTTCTGGTGCTCTTTATAGCTTTCTAAACTTAATAATAAATGGCAAGATTGTTCCTGTATTTTTTTTTTACGTCTTAGGATTTAAAAAAAAAGGTTTATTCTTCCGTCTGTGTGTCTGTAACATAGACGACAACGGTCAGGAGTAAGATGTTCCAAATTTTATGTCAAATCCTATCTTTCTTTAAGGAAATAACATTGCTTTTTCGAAAATTGTTTCCATGCTAACGAAAATTAACACTTAAGCTTGTAAAAACGATTGAATCAATTTCGACCAAAATGTGGCACGATCATACAGAGGACTATTCTTCCTGATTATAGTCAGAAAATACTCACACAACGTATAAAACGTTATTTTGTTTCTCTTTTTGTCCTGGTATGTAATAGTTAATCATTGGTTCAGCTTTTTTGAAAGAAATATAGCATTTATTCTCCGGTATACCTCGTGCAATTACAAAAGGCAACTTTAATGCGAGCGCCATTTGTAAACAGCTGACACGAGTCAAATTACACTTTGAATGCCGATACATAGGATTATCCTCAAAGTTTCGGACATATTATTATTGTAATCCCATTTCTATTAAATTAATTAATTAGATTCACAATAAAAGTAGAATTATATATTTAACCAAATTATAAAAGTAATAGTGATATGAACAAATGCAATGATAAAAAACAGGGTTGACCGTAAGTCACTTGACAAATATGCATTTTGGCATTAAATATTTATCAACTATGAAATTATTACAAATGGATAGTTGCATAACATGTAGTTAGGTTGCCCACATCAGCAAACAGCTACTACTATAATCAATGGAGAACTGAATAACTGCTATTGGCAAGTGACTTATGGCCCACCCTGTAGAAAAATAAAAAAAGTTTTGAATGAAATTAAAATTTCATGTCATCAGAATAATCGTGTAAGTTTTCTCGCAAGTGAGAGGTACTTCAATGGAAACTTAGACTTCTCCATTTATCCCGATCTTGCGTGTTACTTCCAGATTTTGATCTGATTCGTCTTATAAAACTGTCGAAAACTTCAGAGGATCTCAGCCAGAATTGTTTGGTAGAACTCGAACCTGGCTGCCTTATTATTGCTGATCGGAAGACAGTAGACCAGAATATTTATTTCAATATTCGACGGATAATACTACAGAACCCCCTAGTCCACCTCAGTCAGGATAGCCGAAATAGAACTCGAATATGCGCCTTTGCAGTGATGACTCAAGATCAGTAGGCCACATGTTCCAACTGTTGCAATTTCTCTAAATATATCAATATTTTGGCATCAATGCGCGAATTGCGCCGACCCCGGGGGAACTTTGGGGGCCTTGGCCCCCAAAGTTGAAGTGGGCCCCACTAATGGGGGGCAAGTGATAAGGTGAAGTTGGTTCTCCTATTTCTACAGCACATGGTCATTCGTTTTCCCTTTCTACTAAGCTTATCTCCCTTTGGCAAATCTATTTCATTGATAAATTCCTCCCTGAAACTCGTGTGCTACAGTACTTATATAAATTACATCACGTATAATACCCCTCTCCTCGCTAAAGGAGTTAATTCGTGCATCGATAAAGACCATTTTGTAAGAAAAGAAAAGAAAAAGTAAAGCAAGAATAAAAGAAAAAATGAAAACGTATTTTCTGTCGTCTAACGCTCGGAACGCCAAGATCGGGTCATAAATGACCCATACAGTCTGTCATTAAATAGAAGAGTGAAATTCTGTGTATTCTTCACGTACGTGTCCAAGACGTTAAACCCATTTATTTATTGTGTAATAATTAAGAAAATCAAGCATGAGTCAATTTGACCCAATCTTGGCGTGTTGTATAACTAGTTTTAAATGCCATTTTATATTAAAATAACAAGTTGTTGTCGGTTCTAATGATCACAAGGAGCGAAGAAACGTGGACGATGCTGCTTGTGTGGTGGTAAATACAAGTACTCCGCATACTGTCAGCAATGTAATCGCTTCATTTGCAAGAATCAAAATACAAAAATACGGTGTGCTTTACATGTGAGAGTGAGAGAGGAAGGTCGTTTGATTCTGGTAATTTTATATGTAGCACTTTATTTGTGTAAATAAGTAAGAGACTCATGGTACCTTCATTTTTGTGCAGCCATGAAAATGGTTACAAGGTTAATATGATGTATTAATTTTTCTGTATTTTTCATTATTTTGTAGTATCTACTTGAAAAAATAAAACACAATAAATAAATACAATACAATGAATATACCCATACTCTAAAATACCTTGATTTTGAACAAGTACTTTATCTGATACGAGAAATATACATGGGTCGAAAATGACTCGTCTGGGCGTTCCGTGAGATGAAATTATCTTGGCGTTCCGAGGGTTGATTATCATTCATCGTGATTTTGTCATATAGAAACATAATTTAAGAAAAATATACAAGAAAAGTAAGCGACAAGAAGAACTCACATAAAAGTAGGAGTAGACTTGCACTAGGAAATATATCCGTCAAACTGTTGTTTGGATGCATTATTGTTTACTGTTAATACCGTAATTTTGGGTTTCTAATACAACATAAAAATAGGGAAACTATATACAGAGGGTAAGAAAAGTATTTGCTCAAGTGCAACAAAGAAGAAAAACAGACTGTATCACACGTAAAACACGGACCATTTCGAAACCGCTTGCTCTTTTATGATAATTTGTATGTCTTAGATAGAATACTACAGAACTAACTCTCGATACAATCATCTGTAAGATAACAGACAATGAGACAGTGAGGAATACGTAAATTCATCGAAAAGAAAAAAAAACGGTATTTGGACAACCCAATACTACTCTCGAAATAAATGTTCTAGGTATCATTTTGTGTACAAGAGCAGTCTAGGTAGTGTATTGAAGCAATCCACACCTCGTCAGGAAAGCCAAGCTTGTTTGCAAGCCATGCTTTACCGTTGGATACATTATAAAGAAGCATACAGAGCAATTATTTTGGAATAAAATCCATTCTGGCCAACCAAGAAAACTAACTGCGCGGAATGAAACCTATATTCTTCATTGTGTTAAAAGAACTCAAAGAATTAGTGCTAACGATTTGACTACTTCACTCGCCTAGAATATGCAAATGTTACACCACAAACAATCCAAATTTCATTGAAAAAATTGGGATTTAGAAGAGTATCCAGGGTATGAATACTGGCCACTCCATTAGTAATTGCACAACCGCAAATCATCACAGACCCTCCAACATTTTTACCAGTTGAAGCAATGTTCTGTTTTCCGAAAGCTTCATTCTTCTTTCGCCACACGTCCTGATATCCAACACTACAATACAAGTTTATCTTCGTCTCATCCTAGAAAAGGAAAACTTTTTTAAAAAAAATTCCAGGCACTCATATTTATATTTTTTTGAGAAAGTAGAGCTTCTTTCTGATTTCTTCTGATATGTATGTTTTGTTTCTGGCTACACATCTGAATCCCAATTTTTTGTTCACATCTACACATCTGTAACATTAACTTGCATATCCTAGGCAAGTGAAGTAGCCAAATCTTTATCACTAATTCATTGAGTTTTGTCCACAGAATGAAGAATGTAGGCTTTATTCCGGGCAGTTAGTTTCCTTAGTTGTCCAGAACGAATCCCCAATAATTATTCTGTTTTATGTTTCTTTATGATGTATCTAACGGTAGAGCATGGCTTTCCAACAAACTTCGCTGTGTCTCAGTACCTTTTATCTTCTGCACTTAATTTGAAATTAAAGTGAGCAGTTCCAATGTTGTTCAACTCACTTTGTTCCCCATGCTGCTTCTTTATGCCTGACACGGTGTGGATTGCTTTAATACACCACGCAGAGTGCTCTTGTACACAATAGGGTACCTAAAACATTTCTTTCGAGAGTAGTATAGGGTTGTCCAAATACATTTTTGCGATGAATTTACGTAGTTGTCACTCTTTCGTTGCCTGTTACCTTACAGGTGTATCGAGTACTAGTTATTTCTATAGCATTCTATCTAAAGTATCCAAATTATCACAAAAGGGCAAGAGATTTCGAAATGGGCCACGTTTTGAGTGTGATAAGTCTGCTTTTCCTCTTTGTTCAACTTGTCCAAATATTTTTTTCTCACTGTAGGTGAGACAAAAGCTTCTTGAACCATGCCTATCGAGATCGAAAACCGAGAATTAAAAGAAGAAAAACAATATTTGTCCAATAAAGCAGTAGCGCGGCGGAAGAGTGAGCCGGACAGAAAGAGAACCACATTCGGAAAAGCTGAATAACTCCACTGCATAGACTAACATCAGTTTCTGTTATTTCCTAAGTTTATTTTCTAGTAACAGCAGAAACTTTGTTCTTATTAGTTAGAACATAATACGCTTTAGTGAATTTTTTTTAACGTTTTACAAACATAGTTAAATTCTGTAATAGCTGGGCCTGGGGAAGCCTTCATAATGGCTATATGTATACTATTATATGTGTTTGTTTTTATGAATATACAATATTTGGCAAAGTCTGAATTGGATTTGTATCATATGTGCCTTCTTAGACCCTTATCTGGCAACAAAAAAGAATATCTGAATGGACCCCACCAAAGTTACACAGAAATCGGCGCCCTTGCAATGCGCTGATGATGCCACTAACATGGGTGTTACAAAGATTCTTTGGCTGTAGTCGGGTTTTGCAGGCAACAACGTATAGCTCTATAAATATATTATTTGGGTTCTACAGGTGAGGGAAAACACATTTTGACCGTTATTATTCAGCGGAAACAACTTCTTGGATAATTATTTTAACATTAAATATCATTTTCGGTCCATATAAAATGAATAAACATGTGCAAAATTGACAAATACTCAATAGATGGGAGTAAAGTAGCTTATTTGTCTTTGTTTGATTATCGTCTGAATAAAAAGCAAAATTTCACTAGTTTACAAAAAGATAATAGTTTTTATTATATTTTACAGCCTGCATTTTCATTGTTAATAAAACTGCACCCTGCGAATGTGAAGAAAGGAGCAAAATTTAACTTCTCGTTGTTTATTTGCGTCTGATTTGAGCTAAATACAAATGATATTATATATATATCAGGACGTATGCAAAATTCAGAAATATGTACAGACCTATTATGTTCCTCATCTTAGGGAGGAAATATTCTTTCTGTGTAGGAAAAGATTTAAGTTAAATCAAACACAAATCGAGAAACTAAATTTCATTTCTTTTCTTAATAGAAAACGTCAGAAAGTCAAAATACATTTTAAACTGTTGGGTCCATTTACAAATAATTGAATGTTTACAAGCTAGAACAACCCCCATTGTGTACTTTCTTTTATAACTTAAATGTTCTGCTTTTAGGCTTTACCAGCAAGTGGTGTGGCCTTATACAACCGCTATGTCAGTCTGTCGACAAATTTCAACTCAGGAACTACTATGGCCATTGCGACCGCGTGTGACTAGTGATATATCATTCTCCTGTATTAGTACATGTGTTACAGTAAAATTCATTGCAAAATAGCAACGTTATCTGAAACGGATAATCAGAGATGGTGCGTAAGGAATTACTTCCATATTGTATTAATTACAAGCTGCACTTAGATAAAATAGATACTTTAGTGTGTCTGTTAATACAATTCATTATTTCTATGCACTTGTAACCTAACATAAGGGGTTATAAGCCGTATCAAGCAACCGTAAACAAAGAAAGTTTCACATATGTAGTCATTTTCTTTCACAAATAATAAGACCTTTTATACTATGTATCTGTTAGGTAGTTAACTATAAATATATCTCATCTATATTTGAAAGGTAGTGTTTTTATTGAACACATGTTCCCTGGGAATATATTGTAATTCCTGAGGTAGTGTTTTTATTGAACACATGTTCCCTGGGAATATATTGTAATTCCTGAGGTGGTTGAATTTCCTTGTGGAGAATTCTCATTCAGTCGCAATTGCAATTCATACACCGGTGCAGGGGCTCAACCAGTGTTTACTACGATAGTGTATGATCCCTTGCTTGGGGAATTCCTATCGTAGTAGTAAGGCTGATTGAGCTAGAGAAAGTGAACGCAATAAAACCTGGCTGCCAACGTGAAGACGGCGAGCGGTCACGAGTGGCAAGAATTCCTGAGTTATGCATTGTGGAACGCTCAGGAAGACTCAAATCACCAAGCTATACCTGCTACCCGTTTCACGTGATACAAGCGAATCTCGCATTGAATATCAGCATTAGTTCTAAGCTATTTCGCAAACTAAACACAATCCTGCTGGTAAAACACTCTGGTATACTAAATTGTACGCACGCACCTATCTTCCATTCATATAATTAATTCGCCTACCTATATGTCCTATCTTCCACCTTGTGGCGCTCTATTAGGGAAGTTAACGTGTGATATGTGGTGTCGTTTCGGTGTGATAGGTTTGGATTAGAGTTAGATCTGGTTTTATTTAGAGAGAATGTTTTCTTCTATCTTCGTTGTTAGGATAACCAGTCGACATCTTGTATAGAACGTTAACGTAATGGAAGTCGAGTAAATATTTTATGTTGTCCACGCAAATCGTATAAAGAATCTTTATAAGGAAGAAATCTATTAAAAGGTTATTTTACAAATCGTAATGTCGACTTTCCTGTATAAAAGACTAAATGGAGTTTTTGGGGAAAACGTTATTTAGATATTACAACTGCTCTACTACTGATGTTATGGTACATTTTGGTAAATATCTGGATATTAGTCATAAAGTACACCTGCTGATATTTGAAGGTTCTTGTTTGACTATTTCTTATTTAAAGTAGACCTAATGAGATGTTGGTTTAGAGTTTTGGCTTTACTATAGCTGTTGCACCACGTAAAACATGATGATGATACTGACGCAACTTAATCTAAGAAGTAGTACTATATTGATCATTCTACGTAGAAGGGACATCACCACTACGACTGCTAATAGAGGTTCTATTTAAAAATGTTAAAATCCAATCTTTCACCACATACCAAGATGGAGGTGATGTCTACTCCCATAAATCTGGAAAAGAAGGTTACGACGATACGGATCTGATCGTAGGATTCGTGGTGGTGACAATAATGGTGTATTTCCGCGGGATGCGGAAGTAGACTTACGCGGTCTTACGGACTGGACATGCCAGTAGTACATTGGAGGGAGAAAGTTGCTAAACTGTCTTAGAAGACTGCGCGTGAAAGTGAATTGTGAGCTCAGGATGGCAACAGAGCGGGTAGACTCTGCTATAAAAGAGGCAAAAGCCGAAGAGGAGTTGAAGAGGGAACCAATACCTCATGTCCTAAACGAAATGCAGCGTTGCAGGAACGAAAGGAAAGATAGCAAACTTCTATGTTGCTATGAATGCAAGAATCAATACCATGTTACAGAACTTAATGGTAGGCAAGGTAGATGCACTTTCTCACGTGAGGGAGCTGATGACGCCAAACAATGGCACTAGTGTTGTACCAAGAACTAGGGAGGTATAGGACCGGCAGCTCGCATAAGCTACAATAGTTTGAACTAAGAGCGATCATTGCATGGTAGTGGTACCTAGCGCCCCGGGGGCTACTATCTGCCTCAACTTTCTTCCTACTATTCTCAAAAGATGGCAGCACAATCTGCCCAGTCAACAACCGTTCATAACGGATATCTTTGTCTTTGGGAAATGAAAGAAGGAAATTGTTCTTTCATCTCTGTCAATATTTCGACATCAGGAAGCAGCGTAAGGTCTTATAATGAGTTGACATTAGTGATGTTTGTTAGTGGATTGTACTGTAGAATATGTAGTAAATACAAATTCTAAATGTCGCTCCAACAACTTCCAGGAAACACAAACTCAAATATCAACGGTCCTACCATGCTGCTACTGCTGGTTCTACTGGTATGATACTGTAGTGTGAGCCTTTCTGGGGCGGGAGCGGACGTGTCCTTTCCGAATAGGAACGAAGTTCATTCATTGTACGCTCTCTAATTCTTGTCAACACACAGACCCAACTGAACTCTATCGATACAGAATTGGAACGTGTTTATTGGAGGTTCTAGTACACCCCCGCACCTGAAGATGGCATGACCATAGTTCGATAGTACTCCCATCTATAGTACATACGTTGAACTCGCTTCAGCTGGCGGTCCTATACCTCCCTAGTCCTTGGTTGTGCTTCACTGAAAAAGGAGGAACGGGATCCATCGTTCCTAGATCACCAGCTATTGGCACAACTATCGACACAGCTACAACAAATGGAAATTGACCTTTTTAATCAACAACGAGAGCTAAAAGAACTTATGCAAAAGCAAGAAGCTACAAAAGATCGATAGTACTGACATCTAGAAGCCGAATATTCAAGTACGTAAAATAAGGTTTCCGAACGTTCGTTCAGTAGCTGCCTGGTTCTGCGTGAGAGAACGTAGGACCGTTGGCTGGGATTCGATTCCCTACGAGCTATTTTTTTTTAAATAACTTTACTGCTTTTTGTTTATACTTATAAATATAGATATTTGCTTAATTTCAAAACTGTTTCACTTCACGAAAAATGATAGAAAAGTCGTGTTAGATTTTCATTTTCGTTACACATATCTTTAACATTTTACGCACTTCACGGAAATAGGTTAGAAAAGTCAAGTTAGATGTTTAACTTTTTCCAACACCAAACTACTGCTTTCTCACTGCCCGGTCTCAGGAATTCCAGCTACGGCCGATGATAATGACATACTGTAGGTTTTCCTCAATTTTACTAGGGGAATAACGAGATGGCACTTTAAGCAAAGCCATGGCCTATATCTTCCCCCTTCCTTTACCTTGTCCATCTCTGACTGAGCATTCAAAGTCAGGAATTTGTCACACGAACCGCTCTCGTAGAATGTCCTAATTCGTTTTGTTGGCTCAATTCCTTCCCCATATTGTACGTATGAACGAAAATCCTACGTAAAAGCACTTGTAAAAGAACTTTGTTGTTTCTTTATTGCTTACGCATGTAATCTCTAGAATAGGAGTCCTCATGTATGGAGTGAATAGTCAGAAGTGATGAGTCTTGAGTTTCAATTATTCTTTCGTGTTCTTTTGTTTTTCCCTACATGGATCGAGTGATTCTGTGAAACACGATCCGGTTTTAACAGCTAAAAACCATGCATAACGATGATTAAGTGAGCAAATTGCTTCAGTTAATATAATCATGTTGAACAGCGAACGGTGACAATAGCGCAATTTGCCCCTACTGTTGTCTCGTCTGTTGGAATTTCACCCTGGGGAGATCCATTATCAGTGAAATTCAAACCAAAAGGGCTTGTTTTAAAGCTCGTATACTTGGTTAGCTTTTTCTATCAACACTGAAGGCTGGAGTGAAACTGCAGATAAAAAAAAAAGAACCTGATAACCTTTTGCTTCGTGACTGTGTCGTGTCAGTTAGATTCATATAGGAAGCCGATGAGCTGATATTGTTCTAATTTTCTTTTCTGCTTGAGAGAAGGATAATGTAACTATGTTGTATTTTTTAGATATAGTCTTTCTCGGTAACCGGCTTCGATTTTCATGGAATTCAATATTTAATAGTGTTCTCACACGGGACCGCTTATATTATTGTAGTTTTTAGTGGGGAAACTTCAACACGCGAAACCATAAACCGATCCGACGTAGCTCAGTGGTAAAGCGCTTGCGTAGCATTCGAGAGGTCTTGCGTTCAATCTCTTCAGCCAACTATCCTGACTGGGGTTTTTACAGCGTATTTCCTCAGTCACACCAGGCAAATACCGGGATGATATCTTCAAGTTAGACCCTGGCCGACATCTTTCTTGCTAACTATCCCGGCCTGAGCTTTAGATGCCTAAAGGCCATTAATAAAAATAAAATTCAGTGAAACCTCACAAGGAACACTCACCAGGTGTCAGAGCCCAATTTTGATGAAAATTCGTATGTACGTGCAGTGCCTAGGTAAACATTCACAGCCAAAATTATAGGTGTTGTCATCAACAAATAACAACAGAGCAACCCAAGAAAGATGGAACGTAGAGAGCAAGTAAATCCAATAAAGAGCACGGAAAAAGCCTTTTCTTTTATAAACTGTTACATATCTAACGCGCGTGGAAAAACTGTATAAGTCAGAAAACAGTTTTTCAGGAGACGGGTTTCTTCTTCCCTGCCAGGCATAAGATACCTCTTATTCTAAAAGTACAAAGAAGCGACTATTCAACTCACGTTTAGAATTGACTTATACTAAGTTAGCCGAAGGTGGGGCATCACATACAGATCTCAAATTTTAACTTATCTCATTTTGGCTAATTTCTGACTTATATTGTCTTTCCCGCGCTCGTGAAAGCTAATATCTATTAATGGATACTGTACAGGAGGTGATATATGCTGGAGGGTATGACGACAATGACCGCCATCTTGACTAAGCTTCAAAATTTTTAAATAGTAAGTGGGTCATGTGATATATCAATTTGTGCTGGAATGTTCCAAGAAAGCCAATGACGAAGTCAGTTTTAGAATAACTCTAATCCTGTACGACAAAATGATACGTGAAATAGACTTGGAGAATGTCACATTCCTCTAGCATTACGCCTTCTTGAGTGTATTTATAGTGCACTTCATGTTGCGGCCATGAGGATCATATTTTCCAACATAATGGTACCTCATCTGTAGCCGTTTGGTTTTTGTTCTTTCAATCGTTTCAACAAGAAATATTTTCTCACGCAGTCTCCAGGTCAATTTCACGTGTCATTTTGTCGTACAGGATTAGAGTTATTTCAAAACTAACCTCATCATTGTTTCTTGGAACAGTTTAGCACAAATTGGTATATTACATGACCCATTTACCATTTAAAAATTTTGAAGCATAGTCAAAATATCCGCTTTCAAGATGGCGGTCATTGTAGTAATACCCTCCAGCATGTATCACCATCTGTCTAGTATCCATCAATGGCCATTTGCTTTCAAGTTATCTAACAGTTTATAAAAGAAATGGCGTTTTCCGCACTCTTCATTGGATTTACTTACTCTCTACGTTCCGTCTTTCTCGGGTTCCCCTGTCGTTATTTGTTGATGACAACACCTATAATTTTCGCTAGCCACTCTACACTGTAAAAAGTGGCAACACGAAATGGATGAAAGTTACTCCACTTTATGGAAAAACAAAAGTAAAAAATTAGCGTTTTGTTGTATTTACTCTTAAATGTGGATATAGTGTAAGCCCTTAATAGAAAGACTGCTAACCTTAACTCCATTAAGTTTAAAATTTTCTTTGTAATGACTTAAGGTTAACTGAAAATGGGTTGAAACTGGCCAAAGTGATTTGTCGGTGAACGTTCAACTTATTTTACGCTTAAAATTCGGTCATTTTCTGATCGAAGTGTAAGCTAAGCTTGCAATTTTGAGGTAATGTAGTTTTGTGGATGAAGTTGAAGCCTTGGTTGGATATTCTATAATACAATAAGAGGAGTAACGTTACTTGCTTGTCACTGAACGCCTAGCCATTTTGAGTGTCAATATTGCTTTTACACTGTAAACAGTAAACAGTTCACTTTAGCAAACGTATCTCTCCTTTTTTTTAACGAGACATTCCTCGTAGTAAAAACAAAAACATGTTAATGGTTAACCTCCTTCGCAGTAAAATCCTAGCTATAAATATCACTCGGAAAGCCATCAGCATCCAACTGCCTTCGTTGCTAAGTGGTGAGAGCATCTGACTAGTGTGTTAGCGCACCCTGGATCGAAACCTGACCACATTAACTTTTTTTAAAAATAATTTTAAAGGAACATTACCTTTTCTTCTTTTCTACTTTAAAAAAATACTCTGCTTCAATGAAATACACGGGAAAAGTCATATATGCATTTTGTAATTTTACAGAAAGTAAAACGTTCAACCGAAAACTGGCTGAATGTAAGTTAATCCAAAACGTTATGTATCCTATTTTTTGTACCTACATACTAATTTTCATCAAAATCGGGTTCTAACACATAGAGAGAGAAAAGGCTAGAGAGAAAAGGCTAGAACTGGATTCTAGCTAGAAGGTAAAAATAAATAATAATAATAAATTCACAATAATGGAGAGGAATAGCAGTGACAGCGTAAATATAGGTCACATATCTTGGACAACAATGCTTGGGTGAAAGCGATAGGAAGTAGTGACAGGACATTACACAAAGCGCAATCCGTACATTCCCTTGCTATAATGAGAAAAGTTGTGCTAAACAGCTTCAAATGGTAGCATCAGGACCCAAACACACCTGCTTGCCCAGTGGCAGTCCGAAAGCTCGACTTTAACAACTGAATCATGAGACTTGGATTACTACTACTACTTTGGTTAACTTTATTTTGTGCATAGACTATTTTAGTATCTTTTGAGTTCGGTGCTTCTCGATTAAATGAATGCAATGTATGTTAAAATCCACAAATATTCATGCCCCAGGCGGGATTCGAACCCGCAACCTGGGAAATGCTGACCTCAAGACTCAAACATCACGACCGACTGCCTCGGTCGACTACTACCACTTCCCTCCATCAACAACACTACTACTACCAGCAGAGCTGAAAAGAGTAACTTTTATTTACCTGGTGGCCCGGCCTGACCCGAATACTGGTGACCTGGTCAGAGCTGAAACTGCTCATTCGGGTAAAGTTTTGGGCCGGGTCTATGCTTGAGACCCGGTCTGGCCGGGCGACACGAATTCGACTCGATGACGCATAAGGGAAAGCAGAGTTTCTAATTTTTTCCTTTGCGTTTGAACAAAGTTTCGATCAGGGGTGATCGGGACTAGAGGTGTTACCCCAGAGCACGAAAAATACAACACAGAGGATTCTCAATTCATTATACTTCGCAGATCGGGTCAAGTTTAGGACCAGATTTCAGGGTCACCTATGTTTGGGTCAGGCCGGTTCACCGAGTAAAACGATCGGGTAAAAACGAGGGTCGTGCACTCAGATCTTAAACCAGTTATTTTACTATCTGGAAGCGCTACAGACACATAGACGCAGACACTCAAAAAATGAAGTTAAAACAGAACAAAATTTTTGTGGCAGGCCCAGTAAAATAGTTCAAATTTTCAAATAACGTATAATTATAATAATCACGAAAATAAATATCTGTTCTTATTAAGAATGAATATCGGTCTACTAACTGGAACGTAATTAAGTATCAGAACTTAGTTCCGGAACATATCTAAGTACAGGAGCTCAGTTTCGGTTCGTTTCGGGAATATTAAGCGCTGGCTAAAGGATAAAGACGAAGACAGACAGACGCTATACGTTGCAAATATTAACAAGATATCATCCAACGCTGAAAGAGTAATGACTAATCAACACACACGAAAAATCATTTTCGACTAATCAGTAAGTCAACCTTTAATTAATTTGTGTATACCTTTTTTTATTGCCGAAAACAACAGTTCTTGTACTGTATATTCTTTTCACAACATTTCTCGAACATTATAAACACTTATTGAAACAAGTTAGTATGAAACTATATTGCTATCCTACGAAAGACGTAAAATAGATTAAGAAGGGATGGGGATAGGACTCGCCTCACTTCATTAATATCGTATTGCTTTGACCATCTGACTTACCAAGCACCCGTAACAGTCGTCACTTTTCACTCGATATATAGAAGTTCCTTGTAAAAAAAAAATCAGTGAGTCGGAATGTATGAAGACATATTTAGAACAAAATCTGTGTAGAAGTTTAAAAAGTAATGATAAAGTGAGCACCAATGAACTCTAATTTATCAAACTGGAGTGCTCGATAACATTAGAAATAAAGATAATAACTGTAGCTAGATACAAGACGAAATGGTTTTGGTAGAGCATTGGTTTATCAATTGGAAGGTCCGGGGATCGATCCCAGGGGCCGCTGATACTTACTGCGGTTTCTCTAGGGTTTTTCTCAGTCACACAAGACAAATGACGGGATGGTACTTAAGGAACTAAATCCTGGTCAACTACCTTCCAATTGCCTCTCACGCAGTCTATCCCTACCTGGGGCAGAGATGCCTAAATACCATAAAATTAAAATTCAAAAAGAGGGAACAGTCTTCCCACATCCAGTTTAATTCAATGGGAACCAAACTTCTAGTTCTAAATGAGTTCTGCCACGCTTATTGTCATTGTACGATAAGTTTGTTATTTATATCTTAATTGTTACAAATTACAGGATGTTATATTATATACGCAGTTCAGTATGTGCATAACTCAAGAATTAACACATAAATTAGAAAGACGAGTCATACAACGAAAAGAAGGGTAAAACGCTGAGTTAGAACTGTTAGCTTACTTCATTTTGGTTAAAAAATAAGTGAAATGAAAAGGTAACATGTTTCTTCTAACATTTGAATTTAGTTAGTGATCGAGCACTCCAATATCGTCATGTACAGCTCAATGACGTACATTGACAGTATACGATTCGCTTTCAGAAAAGCGTAATAAACGTTACACACTTATTTTACACATTACTGACAACCGTTCTTGAACTAAAATTTAAAATAAAATCTCAGAGACGTAACTTTTTTAAACTTTATTTTTATATGGGCCAGTTTTAGTAACTTTCTCAGAGATGTGTTCAAAACGTGTAAAATAGGTGTTTCTTTACTTTTACTTTCTAAGAGTTACTGAAATCATCGGATCAACAACGAAACGTAAACTTAGAGTGTACCCGATGAGAACGTACTTAAGGTTAGTGTAATGATCAGTAACGATGGATGGCAGTACTACCTTTGCATGTCTCTAATGTATTTGTTTCGTTGCACTAAATTATAAAGCTGCTCCTACAAATTCAAGTCTAGAGAGTTCAAAATTTTCAGAGAAAAAATTTCATAACGATTTCAAACGTCTTATTCCTGCTGACCTTTTAATTTTTCTTTTTGTTCATTGTTGAAATAGCTTCATTGTTATAGGTTTGGATATTCACAACAACAATGAAGCTATTTAAAAAAAATAAACAAAATGAAAATTTAAAAAATCGGCACGAATAGAACTCTTGAATTGTTATGAACTTTCTTCTGTAAAAGTTTGAACTCTCTAGGCTTGAATGGGTAGGAGTAGCATTGCAATTTAGTGCAACGAAACACATTCATTAGAGACATGTAGAGATAATGCTGACGTCTAGTTTTAGAGATTGTTGCTTTGCACTAACCTTAAGTGCGAATGGTGGAAATAGTGTGAACTCTTTATATGGAGATATAACTAACCAAATTGAAAGGACTTGCCAGCTTTATCATTACATTATTAAAATGGGTTTGGTAAATCTAGGCCGTTGTACCGAAATCTGCAATCAGTTTCTCTCTGTTTTCGTTTAGTCGTTATCGTGGATTCTTCAAATGAAGAAAGCTAACCTAATGAAAATGAACCTGCCGCTTTCAGTCACCAGATTAAAACGCAGCATGATAAACCTAGGTTTCTGAACTCAAATCTAGAATCATTTTTTCTGTACTTGTTTTAACTGAAGCACTAGTCTATATTATAGATAGACAGATGGGTAGACAAATACACAAAGGGACAGACAAATATACAGACGGACATACATACAGACTCAAATACAAAAACGGACAGACAGATAGATACAGAGACGGACAAATAGCTATACAAAAGGACGGACAGACAAAAATACAAACGGACAGACAGGCACAGAGACGGATAGACAAATATATAAAGGGACAGACAAATACACAAACGTACAGACAGATACAGAGACAGACAGACAAATATACAGTCGCACAAATGCGCAGACGAATATACAAATACAAAAAAGGGGAACACAGACACAGAAAAAGACAGACAAATACACAGATGGACAGACAAATACACACATGGACAGACAAACAGACAAATGAACATCAAAAGTAGAGCACTATTTCTTTAAATCTACTTTTAAAAAAAGCATTCTTGTACTCACTACTCAGAAATGTTACTGTCCACCTCTGCCTTGTAACTCTTCGCTGCTCAAAGACTGATCGTGTTCGTGTTCATCCCCTTGATGGTGATGCGCCATTGTGGTGGCCGCCATGAAGAGAATGAAAGCTGCCAACACTACAAAAGCTCTTAATGACAACATATTTGTTTCTTTTAGTGGTTGTCGTTTCGAGAAAAATGTTAAGTTATTAACTTGCTCTTGCGAATTTGTGTATGCTCATTCATTTTATATACTCTTAATTTGATGTATCTCTAAACATAATCTCGCTGGGGCAAAGGTAATCGGACAGCGACAGAGAAAAGCAAGCTGAACTCTTGAAGGTCACATGATAAGGCAAGTTTTCTTTAACCTTCTACTGTGAGCTATTTGTCTTCGTCAACACGTGTAATATCCAAGGCTTTCTTCTTGTTATAAAATTAATTAGTACTAAACTTTAATAATAATAATTTATAATTTGCTATGAACAGATCTTTTTGTAACCTATCTAGCACAGGTCAAAATTCTATACAAATAAAATTACATACATCCGTAAATAACAAATAATACAAATAAATAATTAAACTTCTAGAAATATTTTATAGGGGGAAGTGTCCCTAAGGCCAAGATTAGGGATTCCCATACGATTCTGTAATATTAGTATTATAAACGTTCATGCTATACATATGACACATAAATTATTGATTACAAATATGTACAAGGTGTAACAGTTGCCGCATCACGACTTAATTTCCTTTGTATGTACGTAATTATATTAATATATATTTTTTTTAATGTTAGTCAATATTCATTGAGTTAATATGCAAACAGGATGCGTGAAATATTTTTTATTAAACCTTCCACCAATACCACAGTTTTGAATTTCTTTTTTTTTTATCCCATTCCTTTTTGTTGAGAAAGAAATCTTGTTTCACAAAAATGGACGTACAGGATCTACCTCTAACATTTCGAGAACGCCTTGCTGAGAACCCGATACCCACCAAACAAATGTAATAATGTGTACAGTTAAAGAAGTGAATAGACCCCAACACTCCAGGAAAGGTGTTAATGGACCATCCCGCCTGCCTGTCGCAGAGAACTCTACACTGGAGACGCTATGTCTGGACTTCGAAGATGACAAGGTCCTACGAAGTGACTTGTGGACACGTACGTTTTTAGCACCTCATTAGAATCTGGAAAACGAATTTTTGGAGGAAAACAATCTACCTGAACTTGCGATCTCTGCCAGCCAACCAAAACCTTTATTTTGAAATTGTAGAATGAAGAAGAGGAGGAAAATGTGGGTCAGAAAGACACAGCACGGGAAACGGAACTTGGAAGAGTCAGTCGAATCTCACATTTTGTAAACACCACTTCGGGAGTGAATCGTAACTTATGTTTTTTTTTTTCGTTATGTGTGCCGTGCATTAGCGACGTCGGTATTTTGTTCGGTGTTGGAAATATCTCACAGGATGTGCGGCTAATTCTTTAAAGTGCCCCCGTAGTTGGAAATCTCTTCGCTGTCTCGTTCAATCTGTGTTTTCCGCATTTGTTTATTTATTAACCGTGTTATTCCTCGAGATGTTGGCTGTGCGACATAGAGACATGTTATGTGTAGACCTGGACTGCAGTCTGAATTGGACTACAACGCACCGCAAATTCAACAGGCAGAACCATGTGTCCCCAGGAACCTTGTTGTATTATCTACTGTCAGTTGAATGGAAATCGCATGGAAAGCAAAGGTGTCTATCTTCATCGACGCCACCAGGTACGATCCCAGGACAACAGAGCTTCAAGGCATCCTTGGTGGGTGCAGCGTCAACAGAAAAGGTAGGATCCAATCATTCTTCGTTCTATGGTTCAGCGAAGCATCCAGGCCAGTATGTAAAAATACGAAAGAAAGATAAGATTTCCTCGGTAACCGTCAATGCATACGGCGTATAGTTGAGCGCATCAAGCAGCTGCGTCTTTTTTTCTTTCCTTCATTTAGTTTTGTCCTGACGTTTTTTTTAATGTAATCAAAAGGTGGACAACCACCGACTGACTAGAGTGCTGTGAAGGTTTGTTGCCTTCCCCGTGATTAGAACTAAAGCTTCCGGAGAAGTAACTTGATTCAAGGCCACGGATGCCTTCCACCCATTCATTTAGAAAACTTAATTTCATTTGGAACTATGCTAATATTTCGATTGATGGCAGTGACTAAATGAGAAAGTAACTAAACCTATATTTTAACTGTTCATTTTGAATCATCCATGAATTGTTCCGCTATTCAACATGCATCGATTGAGAAACCACACCTACTTGTCAACATACACTAAAAGTTAAGAGTTACTTTGAATTTGGTCCAGGGAATTTGAAAAGAACAAACCATTAACGGATTTCATATATGTATGCTACTTTGTTTAGATAAAAATAGAGCATTCATTCATTGTTTTGTTTACTAATGCAGATGTGTCCCGAATCACAGTAATCGTATAATATAATTGTATGTAATACAGGAATGGATTAGGTTCTTAACTTGTTTGTAATTCATGTCTTGAGCGGATAAATGTTGTGTTCGAAAATTTCTAGCTCACAAAATTTAAGCAACCGACTGTTTAAGTTCTGTAGCAAGCGTGAGTGTCCAACGAAAATAACTATTTTTGTAGATGTGCACACGACGTTTTAGCTCATTTTTTTAGTTTAGCAAATTAACTTTCGGAATCTGTCTAATAGCAGCTGTACGCGTCTTCCTCATTTAATTACAATAAATATAAATATGTACATATATTCATTATATTGACGTCAACGTTTTATTTATGTTAAGTGTAGATTACTTTCCAGTAAGCTTCTTAAATATTCTAAACTCTTTGTCTATGGTAATCATTATTTTATGTGTATGTAGTAGCAAGGTTAGTTGTGTGCGAGATCTCAAAGCTATGTATATCTAGTGTCATATAATATGTATCTGTGTTATTACTTCGCAAATTTTTCTCATTCATGATGATCAACAGAGGAGATTCTTTTCTTTCTATATTCTCCCATTAAAGAATTTTGTTAGTTTAGACCGTAAAAATTAAAAACATTCTAGAAATTCATTAATCTTAGTTATCAACACTATCTATTCTGATTTCCAACTCTCATATCTCTTTCACGTCCTTCATGTTCAAGCTTTGTGTGAGATCTCTCAAAACCATCCCAATCTTCTCTCCAAGAGAATTTGTTATATCACAATTCTTTATTATTATTATTATTATTAGTCAAAGAAAAGTAAATGGTTAAACCACAACGTTGCAAATAAGTTTCAATAATTACAAATCTAATTAAATAAAGTTGCCAGGAAGGTGGTTAATAAGACATTTTTATTGCTGTAGTAAATAATTAAGTGCTTGTGCAATATTTAATTCCCCTCTCTAGCCACTAGTGGTTCAATGTGTTTGTAATGTTTTGGGAAGCTCGCTTAAATTGTAAATTTCACATAAAACATGGCAGCCCAATGCGAAATCATTTACTTTATCATTATGGCCACTTTATCATTCACGTTAGTAGGATAGGTGCGTACTTTCTTTTTTTTAATTTATTTACTAACTT
>JAGDQP010010784.1:0-45084 GCA_022664845.1 Lepisma saccharinum
AAGCTCCAGTTGTTTAATAAAGATGTGAGCAGTTGCAGTAAATAATTATGTATTCAATTCAGGAACTTGTCTGTTAGAGGTAGTTCAGTGTATGTCTAGTCTTGTGGGGGAAATGTTAATTTATTAGCACATCCTGTGATAAACCAAGTGTATTAGAATATTTGTATAAGTGAACACAATTCACGTTCTCAACTCAAAACCTCCTCCCACATGGAAATAGTCGTATTGAACCAACAATTGCAAACATAGAAGTTTCAGTAGCTATTCCGATGCTCAGAGAATAAACAAAGAAGCAACAAGAGATACATCTGACGAAGAAGTAGAGGAAGCTCGCAAGTGAAAGCGGAAATGGTTGTATTGTGTTTGTCGGAAAAGGCGGAGACAGATCTCTCAGAAGAGAGGACGGGAATTTTTGCTGCGTGTGTTGTTTTTATTGTTTCCTTCTTTTAGTTCTTCTTTCGTTGGGTTGCTTTCCTAGTTGTTTACTTGGTATTGAGAATTGTCCTGACACTGCACTGGATCTCTTGTGAGTAGGTGATACAAAACGAAAACAGTGTTTCCAATCTTCTAAGGGTTAGACCTAGAGCATGAGATTGGCTTAATAAAAGAATCCTAATATATTAAGAAAAATGTCGAAAATATAACACAAACTAGCTTCAACTATCAATATAAATATTCAAATTCGCTTGATGCTTTCATTGGCTTGTTATTTTCTTATTACCACATATATTTAACAAGTATAACACTTATTATACACTTCGTAGGCACTTAAATCTTCCTACACTACAATAAATTGAATGTCTTTTTTTTTCATCAAGCTATTTGAATTGCACCTGAACAATAATAACCATCAAATTAAACTGTTCAACATTTTTTCTACTTATTATTAACGTTCAAAGTTTCAAAGTATTTACAATTAAAAACATTGTTTATAAATCAAATTTTCAAATTAATTATAATTACAAACGTGTTAAAATCAACAAAAAATAACTTTCCTTTAGATAAAGACTTTCCCATGTAATGCATTCCAATTCCAATTTTCTGTGTTAATGGCGTTCATGCATATCTATGTTATGACCCTATTTCACATATGCCTTCCTTGCAAAAATTACGAAGTAATTTTAAAATCAATTGTTTACTTTACTCTTGTATATATTCCTTGTAAGTTCATGACATTTGTTTCTTCAAAATCTAAACACTTAAGTTATCAACATGCTGTCTAAGGATGTGAACAATTTGTTGTCAACTTTTTCCTTTTATTAGCTCTGCAGCTAGCTAGCTTGTTTTACCAGTATTTCCATGTGATGTGCCAATATGTCATGATACTCAGCTTTGTATGCCTTGTTAGTTAAATATTCACTTTTGCAAAAGTTTTGCCAGTTTAACAGTCACAGAAAAATCTCCTGAAGCTTTATGAAATTAACATCCTGCTCTGCTTTTATTTCTTTTGTTTTGTATCTTTTGGCAATTTAGCATTCAATTTTTTTATTTTGTTTATTCAATAACATTATAGTTGATTCGAAAGATTCATCCTAAAGTGTAACTCTGACTTTGAATTTAACATCTCTTTGTTTCTTTCAAAATTCCTTCATGCACTATGCTATCAGTTTTACTCACTTAAAATGTTAATTAACTTACACAAAAAGCATTGTTTTAAAATATTTGTTGGAATTGCTCTTATTTAATAATACACGTAAAGTATTGGGTAAATTCTTCGTTCTACATTTCTTTGTAATTTTAAAATTATTTGTGAATGAAAGCGGTTAACGTCTTATTTATTAGAAAAAGTCCCCCCCCCCCCAAAAAAATCCTTCAGAGCATCATTATGTTCATTCAAAAATGTGTATTATGTTATCTTTCACTTTAATCTATTTTTATATTTTTCTTGCTTGCATGAAAATAATGCATGGAAAACACCAAAATACATGGAAGCAGTGCATAAAAAATTGTAGCCTGCATTCAAACAAAATGTTAAGGCAGTGGCAGATCCAGGGAGGGAGTGCGGGATGTGCGCGCCCCCTCCTCAACGAAAAATACTTTATTTTTATAGCTTTATTTCAAAGATTTGTCTAAAAAAAAAGCTTCGATTTGTTTCCGAATAAATGTAATTTATCTAGAAATATCCATATGATAAATTTATGGTTAAAACATTCCCTTAGCCGGAAAATATTAAAAATGCCCTTGGTCTATTCCACCTGTGCTCCCTCCTTACGAAAATCCTGGATCCGCCACTTTGTTAACGAGCATAACATTTTAATACTATTTTGATGGTTCGGTTGGTACGCTGTGGACTTGAAATTACGTTTCTAGTTATATCTTCCGTTACGTAACTAAGTGAAACCTGTGAGATATTTCGGAAGATCAAACACTTTTTCGTATTCAAAAATACTGTATTTCGTCATAAAGGCATGTTTAGATACATTTAATTGTTTGTAGTTCAATACTAAACCTATATAAAACACTTAAAATGTTTATCTTTGAATTCCTCGAGTAAAATATTTTACTAAAGTACCTGCTTCATCATTTTACTTAATTTATCTACATCGAGGCAAATAAATATGGTTCAAATTATCCATATCAAAATAAACAATACATTTTGGTATGAAGTTCTAATAAAGTATATTTAGAATTAAATTTATTTATGGCCTTCAGCCATCTATATAATTCTGGCCTGGAAAGTGAAAGGAAATGGAACCAACTAGGGCCTAAGTTAAAGGTATTATTGCGATATTTGTGTGGTGTGATTGAGGAAAAGCCTCGGGAAAACCTTAGTCAGGATGATCGGTCACTGGTATGGAAAACAGGATCTCACGATGAGAAGCCATCAATATGGCAACTGAGCTAAGGCCGCTTGGTAAGTATATTTTGAAGTACATATACATGTAAATATCTGACGTAACTATGCACTAATAGTTCTTAGTTATAGTAAAATTGCAAAATTGAATAAAATTAGTTTTCCAGCCTGATAGATCAATGTACAGTACTTACAGTAAATATGTTATCCATCATCCAGTAGACATTACTCAAAGAAAGGAAGAGAAATAAAGCAGAAAAGAGAGAGAGAAGGAGAGAAAGAAAGAAAGAGAAGAGAGAGAGAGACGGATTGAATACTTATTTTTTAACGCTCTGTGTTTAACGTGTCTCTCCGACTCCCTAACTGGGAATTAAAATGAAGTCCGCATTTGAATATCCCTGTTTAGATGGTGATTATCAGACGAGACAGGGAGGGGGTGAAATCGCACACACTACCCTTTCAGATATACATATTGAGGTGGGAGAAAGAATGTATATGTGAGTGGGTCTGACATTTACATAGGGAATGAAGATGAATATCGCCTACGGACCATTAAGTCTGAAAAGTTAGGAGAAAACCGCTGAACTTGAAAGCATCTGTGGAAAAAACGATTTGATGAGAACGTCACGTGGACGCACACTCAACTACTTCACGAGGTACCACGTAAAGGAAAAAGGAGGGGAGGAGAAATCACATACATTTCCTTTCAATCTAATTACGCAATACGATCGAATAAAATATGCTTTGTTAACTGAGTGTTATGCAAAATGGAGCAGAGTCGCTGCTTGCTTGTTATTAGTTGTGGTAGATTATTTCAGAATCCAGCTCAGTTAGAAATATTTGTAAACCATAACCAGTCAATCTTCTATCTTGACAATAGAAATATTTAAAAAAATAATATAATCATATTTTTTATGAAATATTATTAAAATCATATTTAAATGTTTCTTCACATATTTCCAAACAGACAGTTTAACTACATTTAATTTTGATCTACAAATATTCTTTCTGAAACATTTCAAAAATATTTCAGAATAATTATTGAAATCACGGTAAATGTGAATTCTTAACAAATACTTCGAACATAAGGATGTTATTGACAATCATTTGTTAAAATATTTTTTAACAAGAAATGTTTCTCTGTAAAATATTGCTGTTACTTTTAAAATGAATTTATATCATTACTTATCAACCAGTCTATTGTTTTTCTGAAATTTATCAAAGTTTTAGTCTATTGTCTGGAATCATTATTTTACATTTTATTGCGGTGTTATTTTCTATCCTTGTTAGCTCCATCACCTTTAGAATGTGAAACGGACGATGAACTTCTTTTGTTTTACAAACGCGAAATCGTACCCAGCACGCCCAATGCCGACCCCGACGGCGGCCCGACAAACTAGTACTCGGGGAATGGTCGGCATGATCCATAAGTGGCGATTGGTCGTCGGGCCGTTTTCCGGACCGCCGTCGGTGTCGTCTGTGTCGCCTTTCCCCACCTCTATCCCGGTCTGAATCATACATACCTTACAACTTACAAGTAATAGCTAGCCCGCAGGGCCACAAGACAATGGACTTCTGGCCAGATTGGCCACTTTCGTCCTTAGATAATTAATTTAGTTTGGGGAATAATTAAATATTAGTTTGATTTAATTGAATCGGTTCCCACAAGAAACAACGGCACCCACCAAAACAAACGCCAGAATCATCCACTAGGGCACTTCCATATCTTCTAAATTAGGCCTTCTGTATTTTCTTCACTATTTTGGGAAACTATTGATCTGGAAAAGCATAATTTTTAAGTAAATTGTTTATAATTTGAAAATTGCACAGGATTGATAATTATTCATTGGAGTTATTATTATTAATTTGATTCGAAGTCCACCTAACATAAGCCATTCGGTCTTAATATAAGAGTTGAATAGGATAGGCATTTGTGTGGTTAATGAATACTTGTTTTGCTCATTTTCTTACTTAAGCACATGTGGTAAACTTCTTCTTCATTTGAGTAGGCTGCCCGTCACACTCCGTATTTTTATTTATGTAATTTTCAAACATTTGTTAGAATCTTTCTTTCCCATAAAATTCTTTTTATTAGTTTTATTCAAAAATTTGACTTCTATGTGACATTGTTATTTGTTCCCTTCGAAATTACTGTATTCAATGCGAATGTAGTATGGTATTCTTTTATGTGGTATTGGTTGCTCGGTCAGGATCCTTATTCATTTTTTTGTTTTTGAGAAATGGTTCAACTCCAATGTAAATATGTCCGTTCACCGATTTAATGACATTCAGATGACGTTCAAAAAGCTCTTCTGACACTTGGTTCAAAATATTTTGTACTAATAATGATTCTTTAGCATGAATCATTGAAAGAACAGTAGATATCCATCTAAGTATATCCTGTGTGTGATTTTCTAACATTGTTTGAAATTTAGCTTCCTTGTTGCCTAAATCGTTTTCTTTTTCATTTGAGATAGTAAAGTTCTGCAGGTTTTCTTCAGTAGGTTTTATAGGTGTGGATGGACTGTCTCCGGTTCTGTATATTTTATATTTAGTTTGTACGTCTCTGAAAGGTCTCTTTGGGCAGCTTGCCGCCGCAGTTCTATGTCCCAGGCTTCTACAAGTGGCACAATAGTCCTTTTTTGGATTAATTGAAAATTTGAAGCTAATGTGAGCTTCTCCACATTTATAACAGTGAGGTTCTTTGTTACATTTTTGCTCATTATGATACTGCATGCAAATACGGCACGGAAAAGGTCTGGCTGAATTTCGTGATTCGTCGACATGATATCTGCTTTTCCCAATGGTTAATCCGTTAGTGATTAAATAACTGATGAATTTAGGATCCTTAGAGAAAAGTCTAACCAGAGGAAGGGGGCTCCTATCATTTCTTATTCTTACAATACCCGTGATAGGAAGCTTTCTTTTCATCAATTGTTGTTTCAGTTTGATAAGATCCACACTTGTAGGCAAATTCCTTATAACACAAGTAAATAATGTGACAGTTTTTCTTCTTGGAGTTGTACATGTTTCAGTATCATATGACAAAAAGGAAGCTTCCTTTCCGAAGTCCAATTCTTTAAAAAGCTTCAAAAATTCCCCCTTATCTTCCTTACTATTGAAGTGCATTCTCATTCCGGTCAGTCTATTTGTAGGATATGCTATATACTTGATTTCTGTAGATTTTAATGAAATGTGTTCCTCAAAATTATACGGATCAGTTAGCCCCGATCAATGTTTTTGATAATTATTACAGATTTTAAATTCTGTTGGTTTCTCGTTTCTTTATTATTTTGTTCATTTGTAATTTCTTCAGTTATGAAATTTGAACTTTCTGTATTATCTTTGTCGCTGTTATCCACTAAGGCATCACTACGCAAAGGTTCCTCTATTTCGTTACAATAACACGGATTCTTAGTTATGTATATCTTCAATTCTTCATTGGAAATTGAGGTGTAGCAAAACTCCGCCCTAAGCCCAAAGTCCTTATTAATAAAAGTATAGTAAAACTTAGTAGCGTCTTGTTCACTAGAAAAATAGAACCCGATTCCCTTTCGATCTTCTGTTCCCGAAGTAATAAAAATACCAATCTTTATTCTGTTTCTTATCAGATTATGCACCGTTTCTGGATTCCACAAGTATTTATGGTCAATATTATCAATTTGAATGATGTGAATGTGGTCTGGGAATTTGGATAAAGATTCAACATTAGAAGCGTATGATTTTCCTTGATTAGAGGTGGCGTTATTTCCCGTATCCACTTGATTCAACTCGGAAGACGAATCTGAATTGTAAGAAGTATCGCTAATGGAGGATGAATTATCATTTTCGTTTCTTTTAGTATTTTGAATTTGACTATCTTTTTCGATTTGTGTGTTATTTTCATCATTTCTTGTTTTGAGTTGTTGAGAAGACATACTTCTAGTTTCTCTTTGGTTATCATAATTCTTTTTTTCTGTATTACATCTTTTCTTATTTCGTCCTCTTGTCTTCGAATTACCTCCCATGTTTGACAATGCAATAAGTAAGATCTTAAGATAAAGTCTGAAGGAAAGTTAAGGGATTCAACTCTTATATATATACCGAATTTGTTTGAAATAAGCAAAATTGTCCCTTAAAACGGCCGACCTACTTCCGCATTTAAAGTAACCCCACGATCTTCGTTACCCTAATCTATTTATTAATTATTTGTTATTTAATAGTCAGTGGAGACAAGATACTTCAATAAATGAAGTTATTTGTTTGTATTTTAGCCTTATTTTGGACTACAACTTCAATCGCATCTGGCGAACGTTTAACATACGTCCTTCTCGTTTGAGTCCCAACGCTGCTCTGACCCATACATACCTTTAAAGATCATACATATCTTTAAATCTTTAAGGACCATAAATGAAATTCAAATTTGAACGAGTTGAGTCGAATTTTACATGCTTAAAATAACATTTTGTGGAAATAAAGTTTCGAATACTATTCTTAAATCTACCGATTAAACGTATTTTAAATGAAGATATATACTGACGTATAATGTGTGCTATTTCATCTTAATCAGCTATTGACTGCCCTAAAATTGAGGAAGTCTTTTCTCGTCAGATCTTTACTCCGAATAAATGAAGTTGATACGTGGATAAGAAAAGTATATTCAGAACTTCAGTTTTGTTTAGAGACTCATCTTTATAATTAGTGGCGAAACAGCTGGGGTCTAGCGCAAGAAATACATAGGAGGTCTGAAGTATTGTCGAGAAAAATCTTTTAGAGTTTTAGGTTTATAATTGGTTTTTAGGACCAAGCTGGACTACTTTCGAAGTTGAAAATTTAATACTAATTCAGCGCAAGGTTTCTTATAAATTACTTAAAGAATTTTTATTCACATTTCTAAAATACTTTCTGTCAATAAGAAAGGTTGTTCCTGGAGTAGTGAGAAAATATAAAATTAATTGTTGCTTCGTTTCTTGAGAAGATATATAATTAATTTTAAACTTTTTTTAATATTTAATTTTTAATATTTAACCTATCAGAAAGGTCTTCTTTTAGATATATATTCTTGTTTTCAAAGTAACAAACAGATAGAGGCAAGTAACAATCAAAATAAAAAAATATTTTCCGGCAATGTACACATAACATCTTGTGCTGAATCCTTTGTGGTTGTGTATTGCACAACATGTGTAGGTGGAGGAACTAGGGTAAAACAATTACTTTTCCATTTTTCTTAGATTGGAGAAGTAGAGAAATAGAAAAAAAATGTGTATATCTCATAGAAATAATAAGAAGTATAGTTTTACGCCAATAAGATATGCTTCTTTATTTGGAATTGAATTATTTATTTATGTCTTTATACATCTAAGGTTCAGGTCGGGATAGAGGAGGGGAAAAGCTTCGGTAAGGTGTTTATCAGGGCATATTTCGAAGATGTCTTCCCGGAATTTGTTTGGTATGACTGAGGAAAAACCCTGGAAAATTTCAGTCAAGATGGTCGGCCGCTAGGATCGAACCCATGACCTACTGAAAGTTAAACCAACGCTCTACCACTGAGCTACAGTGACTCGGTTTCTTTATTTGCAATCTCTCACTTTCATTTTAGCTACTCCCGCCCATAACAGTTAGCAAGGAAGGACTCCAGATTTACGTTCCACGACATCTATCTTGACTAATAGACTTCCAGACGAATGATGTACTGGAACACTATATGGACTTTGACCTCTTCACTTCGCGCCTCGGTACGAAAATAGAAAGGATATTGTATAAGAACCATTTATATAACAGAGAACCAGGTATTCTTTTAAACTGAGTGCCAAAAAGGTATAAGTTAAATTACTGGATTTACTTCAAGGCAATCAGATGTAATACAAATACGTCAACTTACATTATTCTTTTAAATAAAATCTAAATTTAATAGTAAAGAGTTCCAATTGGCCTGTAGCCCAATGGAATGTAGACAACTATGTGTGCAGTGTGATTGTGAGAAGTATTACGTATCCATTATTGAGGAGGAAGCTGGGTCATGATGTCTGGTTTTAGGAGGTCGAGTGTGTTAATATTATATGTGTTTAATTACAGTTGGAAAAGCCAATCTGCTTGTAGCAAGTGATCTGGGATTTCTCTGTTTCCACTTAAGCTAACTTTCATGATTTAGTCTTTTGTGCATGCGTATGTGTGAAAGTTTCTCCAAGGCTTCCTGGCCTCGAGAATATTGTCAGGACAATGAAAGTGTGCAAAGAGTTTTGTAATCCCTTAGATCACAGATGTATTTCTGCGATAGACTATCCTGAAATTGTGAACGATTGTTACTAAAGTTGTACAGATATGTTGTAGGCGTGGTTAAGTTTCCTGCGGTTAAACCTAGTTAGATCTTTTCTAAGGGAACCATTTACAATCTTGCTTTTCATTTTGTCAGCCTTAATTAAATTACTTAAATTATAATTTTGAGCTGAACTATATTCACGGTTAAAATAATATTAAAAGCTGCTGGCTGTGAGATCGGATTTTCGTTTCCGCATAGGTCAAGTTTCTTCTACCTTTTTCATAGTTCTTATTTCATAAAATAACAATTTCATCTGAAAAAGTGGAAAATTCTGATGGATTATGAATGGAAAATTATCTAAAGTCTACATTTCCATAAAAAAAATATATATATCTTGTTTTCGAGGCAAAATTTCTGATCTGATCCGCTCTAAAAGAGCGATTCCTCTTTCGGCTATTGTAAGGTAAAATATTTCCCTCATTCCAAGAGAAATTCAGTTTTTCCCTTTTAGCGTGTAGTTTTGATCATATTCACAGTATATGCAGCTGAGCAAGAGGCAGTTTAACAAACGATCTCGACATGTGTAGCAAGAAAGAGGAGCGCATTTGCGAGGTAGTAATGTTATATCATTGTTCCTTATTTGAAGTACTTCACCCCTAATTTATTAGTCCGTTTAAATGCCAATTAAGACATCGAAATTAAATATCACTGAAACCACATTGAATAACCACACATAGATGAAACAATAGAAAGTGAACATGTGCAAGTTGACTAATGCCATCTATCAGGATCATAACGACATATGACACGAAAAGTTTATTATTTTATAATACCATTTTAGAAACGTATATCAGTCATCTTCGGAACTTTCTTTTGTACCAAGAAAACTATTTTGTTAGAGAACAGGAAGTTATGCCAACATGAAATCAAGAAACTCAGTTTAGAAAGAGCGTCACGACTTTAAAGTTACACATTTCTATCAACTTCTATGTTTGTATTCTGATGTGAAGGGCTTTCTTTGAAAGTTCTGTGAGACACGTTCTACATATATAGGAAATAGCGTGCTTATTTTTCGCACAAAACAAACTTTGAAGAAAGTCGTAGTATATGAAAAGTATAAGGCAAACCTTATATGACATGTTGACTAGATGAATCGTCAACACATGAAGATACAGTGAACGTAAATCATCATTAGTCATCCAGCACAAAATTTTATGTTTAAATTGTCAAAGTTAATAAAGAGGTACCCTTTTGATTTGAGTATGGAATATTCAGCTGGTTGTTTGGATTACTATGATGTTTATTTGGAGACTACAAGTAAAATAATAATGTAAATACCGTTTTCAGAACTGTACTTTTAAAACTATTTTTTTCTAATTTAATTATATAGAACAAGACATCCCGCCGTGTAATATAAGGCCTACAGTAATAAACAAATAAACCTGCATCAGGGAACTTTGTAGTAAATTTACATTCTGGAATGAAATATCAAACTAAAATTCTGTACTTCTCTAGTAATTAATATGTTCTTCTCTGTTCTTAAGTAGTTCATCAATTGAATTAGGAAACACATCTTTTCTATTGCTTCATCTCCAAACTACACCTTGTGAATTGATTGAATTCAAACGTTCTTTGCATCAGTTTTCAAAGTACAGTTTTTTAGTATTCCCCATAAAGTTTTGCTGAAATTAACGTCAGGAGAGTTTCCTGGTCAGTTTAAAATCAAGATCTGCTCAAAAAAGCATTTCATTTTTCTACAATGTGACCTTCATTGAGAACTTGCTGAAAGATAAGTTCTTCTTTTCTCTCAGTCTTTTGAACTACTGCTCCAGTTTGTGTATGTACTGCTCATTATTTATCATAATGGCAGCAGTGATCCCGGATCCTTATGTTTAGACCAGCTAGAAAACTTCTGTTTGGTTGGTTGTCTAACAATTTGTTGAAGGTGAAGGGGGAATACACGGAGAAAGAAATGGCTCTCAATTGAGAATATAGTCAATTAATAATCTTGATAAAAATGATAGAGTTAATGGAATATTGTTATGATATACAATGCAACAAATATTAAAAAGAAACCAAGTAAATCTTTGTGGACTAGTGGCTAGAGTAGCGAATTTTCTATCAGTTATGTGTAGGTACAAAAGTGTGAACCCTATCGCCAGATATGCTAATTTGAATTTTCTAGATTTTCTTCAATTTCTCGCAATGAATGGTGCTAGAACAATGTCCTGAATGCTATAGTTTCTATTGTTTTCAAATATGTCGTAACACGTTACCTTTGAGAGTTATGAGAGACCAAAAGTCCCTTGTGAAAAATATGCCAAGTTTCGCTCCATTGATGTATGCTATGCAAGATACTAAAACACTGCTCGCTAACTTCCTTACTGCCGGAAGAGATATTAGCAAGTTACGCCAAAACTTACAGCTGTAACGCATAAAAGAAAATTGAAGCTAATTAAATTTAATCTATGATCTAATTGCAATACTAATACTACCAACGTTATTAAAATTGTCTGAACCTTGAATATATAATAATATACGATTAAAAGTAACGAAATTCGAATAATATGCATTGGTCTCCGGTATTACGAAGTATTCGAGGTTCGAATATTCGAAAAGTTGTAGCATTATGCAAGACATTCACTTCCCTTAAATCAAAACCTAGTCAACAAACAAACCTTCAAAAGTTCTTTTGAATCTCTTTGAAAACAAAAAAAAGCTGCTTATCGTGGCTTGATTAATTCTTAGTGATACATCACAATTGCTACCCTTCAGTACTACAAAGTATAAAGAAGATTATAGTCACATACAATAGGTAAGTAAGGTAATAAAATGTACTATAATGTACAGCTCCAACTTCATAAATAGAACCTCAAGGACCATTGACATCACTTCACCCATGTTGTCTTTCAGAAAATTTCATTTTTTCCCACTAGACCACAATAAAATGGGACACGATGAAATTCTTGACCACGATGGCACATTCACCCAGGAATTAAAAAGGGCGTGCGTAGGGATTCCTCCTGGAAATCAATTGGTTACGAAATTAACGAAATGGAAAATTTCCTTTGGATCACCCCGTATTTACATAACATCCGCATTTGGCAGGGGTCAGAGGAATTACTTAACACGTCAATAACTTTAATTGAACATTTAAATTATCTTCAGCGCAACATTTTATTTAAAAATAGTGAATGGGAAATTCATAACTTTAACACATTTGTATGAAGTGTTGCCTACCATTCAGGCGTTCAGAACAAAATTTTAAAAAAACTTTGAAGTCTTGCAACTCGTGTATCGTCAAATTCTGAAACGTAGTACTACAGAAGTGTTCATTTGAACACATGATCGTTGCACTATGGAAGTTTCATGCTGATTTTCGTATCCCACCGGAGACAGTTTCCTTTTTAGTTCTTGGCGATCATTTTCCATTGAAGGTCATGACCACAAAATGTCTCGCAACGTTGGTCAAGAGGGAAATTGTGCGATTATGCAACATTAAACTTTAGACTCGAAGCAGAAACTCACATTAATCGGACTAAAAATAAAAGGATTCTTTGTGATTACTTCTGGAAATCAATCGCGGCAGTAGACAAAGCCTTTGTGTTCTAAATCATTCTAAGTACACTATTGTTTACTCAGGATCGAACCAGCTTTCAAATTTTTGATGTAGTGATCAAATTACACGAGTAGTCTTTAGTTTAGAACAATATCTAAACTTCCTCAGTCCTTAAAGATATCTTGGTAATGACTGTAGGTTGTGCAAGCCAATGTATGGAAATGTTATATTACGTCTTTAATATATATTTTGTATTCGTTTCCTGTCCCAGTTTTCAGTTATGATAACCACACAATGTTTAAATCGTTCTTCTATTAAATTAATAGACAATTACGTACCCATCATTAGTAAAGCCTCTTTAGTGACGTTTCACAAAACTGCAATTGGATACACGCTTTTCATTGAAATTTATAGGTCAGCATTGAAACACCATCAGTTCTTTTGTTGTCACATTTGACCACAATGTTGTGGTGAAATTTGATTGCCTCATCATTAATTGAACATGGCACCGCATGGTCAGACAAGAGAACAGCGACAGTAACTGAATTCATTTGTCATTAATTCCATTTGTTCGTATTCTGTACGTGCGACCCATGAAGGCTCCCAAATACTTTATATTATTTAAATTGGACTTTTCGGAAATAATTTTAAAATAAATTTATGCTAAACGCATGAAGGAAATAAAGTTCAGCTGCTAAGGTATTCTGGCATTGTGTTTTATATCAGTGTATTTGCATAGACTACAAGCAGGTCAATTGAAATCAATTTCTGCTGAGACCAGCTTTCCGGAGAGATTTGCTTTATTTCCACTAGACGAATGCTGGAATGGTATCCTCAATTCTAATTTATTTATGACCTTTAGGTATCTCAGACTTAGGTCTGGATAGGATGGGTCAGATGATGTTGGAAGGTAGTCGGCCAGGACCTACTTAGTATGTACCATCCCGGGATTTACCTACTGACTAAGAAAACTCGGGATAAACTAATTCAGGATAGGCACTCGCTGGGAATTACATCCGTAATAGAGAAACTGCCCTCGATTTCTTTTTAATCCTATACTTACTCTATTCTAGTTTCTAACTTTATACTTTCTTACGTGAATTGACTTCAAACTGAGCACATTTTTAATGTCTCCAAGTACAGGAAGTTTGAGAAAACTCTTATTCCTAAAACAAAATGTGAACTGTAATGAAATGAGTCATATGATTCGCAAATATATAAGAAAATAAATAAATAACATTATTGTGTTATTGTTTCTTTTTCAGTAACTGCAGATGTGAGCCTTTGACACGGTTGAAACGTCATGCATTCACAGAACGAATGGTAAAATCCAATTGTGTTACTTTATTTGATATAATTTGAATATCTAAATATATGTTGTTGTGAGTAATATTGGAAATATGACAACACTCTTTACAAGTTACCGTGAACAATGTTGAATCGTTCTTTATCGAATTCCATTGCTGATACTTGGAAAGCTCAGTGAAACACGATACATAATAAAATGTGTACACAATACTCTGATTTATGGAAGTAGGAAGCTGTAAACAACAGTGAGTTAGTAGTATGTGATTTGTTGCAGGCATACTGAAAAATGGGTTATTATTTCAGTTACTATTTTTACAAAAGCGTATTTTTTTTATAAATTTTGTGAGAAACTAGGATATCCCCAAAACACATTCGAATATCAAAGATTTTGAAATTGTTAATTTGTTCCCTCTAGCATTAAATTCAGTTAACATTCGCCACTGTAAAGTGATTTGTGATAAACAGGTGGGTGATTTCTTTCGGTATTTTCCGTTTACAGTTTAGTTGAATTCGTGCTATATTCTTCCATTAAAGAATAAATAAAAGACTTCCTGAAAATACTCAGTGCTACATTCTATTCTGTGCCTAAACTAATGGTCATTAAGACCTTGAAATTTCGAACTCTTGACACAGAATAGAAAACCCGTGTGAAGCAGATTTAATAAGTTTACCCTGCTCGTGCTTTGCTGATTCGCAAGAAAGTTATTACTCGCCAGGATTTTGCGGATTGTGTGTCTGAGTAGTCCCTTATATATTCGCTATGTTTATTACAGGTTCAGAGACGATGTTGATTAGTGTTCTGCCTAAAGGAAGGTATGTGGCCACACGTCACTAGACAAAAAGTCAACTGATGGAAGTTTGCAATTAACCTCCATCGGATTGACGTTGCATCCTAAAAGCGGGCTCTACAGTGGAGATCCTAACTCAGCAAGTACAATGTGTTTAGTTGGGAATCGAACCCAGATATCTGCGAAGAGCAATAATAATTAGTTAAATACAGCATTTAGTGATTTCCTTTTTTTGTTTGGTGATCAACTAGCCGACTCGCTTCACTTCTACCTCACTGGGTTTGTTTCAATTCTGTTGCAAGGTTCGTCTTAATTAGTACATCACACCTAAAAAGAGGACCTAATATTAATCTGAAATTGGAACCACTCTCGAAGGTAGATGTCGCCTGCAGAAACGAACAAACCACTCATCATTAAAGCATGCTATTCCACCACTCCACATTACCTTCCGGGCAGCTTGATTGCAGGACTTTTTCGGAAGCCCCGACCATAATTGTATCCAAAATCGAAATTTCGTGAACAGTACTTGTTCTTTTTTTCCACCCAACAACTTGGTTGGATCAGGGATTTCATCCAGAATTTTGAAATCAAAATTGTACACATAAAAATTACTGGTGTTACTTCAATCCAAAGCAGTGGTTTGAGGATGCCTACCTATTTTAAGTGACGACGATCAGAGTTTCATGCGAAGGAAATACATGGTGATTGGCGATACAGCATAAACCAACGCACTGTTTATATAAAAGCACAACACTGCAAATAATTACAACAACTTGGTTTATTTAAATACCAGGTTTATAACCGTTAAAAATCAACAGAACTAGGGGAACAGGGGACACAGTAGTTTCATTAACACAGGCATTTTTGCTATGTGATTAAAATTAAAGAAAAGAGCCATGGAAAGTTATATTATGCTTTTTGTCACACGTTTTCCGAAGAAATGTATTTCGATGGTACATAGAACTGAAACTTCATTAATAATGAACAAGTTGAATAAGTTACTCAAGACTAAAAACTGTTGTTTAGAATAAAAACAAGGATTTTTATTACATTTGATTTGACTTAGTTTGCTTCTAGTACAATTATCAAGAGTAATTGTTCTAATTATGAAATAATTTTAAACATAATCTCTTCATTGTTAATTGGTTCTGAACTTGAGACTGCAAACTTATAAACACTCTTCTATCTCTCTTTCTCTGTGAACATCTCTCTCTCTCTCGCTCTCTCGCTCTCTCTTGAACAGGAACAACTTGAATAACGTCTAGGGTGCATGAAGAGATTCAGTAAATTCTGGTAAGACGCAAATTATGGCAATTAAAAGTAATTATGAAACTTTCGACTATAATAATACTTTAACACAAGACATTCTATATTATTATGTGAAATATGGAACTTTTAGGTATTGCATCTCCAGAGACAATTATTATGTACGAATATTTTTGTTTTAGTTTATCTCTCTTTACATTTAATAAGTAGCACAGTGGAAGACAGATAGAGTTTGTTTTGGGGGAAATTTAAAGACTATGCTAGGATTGAACTGAATTATATTTATGATCTTTAGACATCTAAGGCACAGGCCGGGATAGGGGAAGCCTCAAATTACTAACATAAATCATATATTATATGTTACTTTCGTTTTGCATTTAGATTAATGATTTCACTTTTAGGTTGCAGTGGATATAAACCTTAAACATGTCTCAATTTTTTTATTTCAGAATTTTGCTCTCGTAAGGTGTGTTGTACGTGTACTTTGCTTGAAATATTCGTAATGATTTATGGAAATTGAATATACATATCATTAAATGCTGATAACATTTCTAACTAAAAGGAAAAAAGAATAATCATTACTCTTCCGTTAAAATTACAGTCAGAAGGAACTTGCAAGACTTGTCTCCACTTAGTTGCCACGTGCTCTTGAAATCACGGGAAAGAACTCTTACAAATGTTGCCGCCCACAACACACGAAAGTTCTATGTGAAGCTATTACTACTGTTATTTTACTTTCCGTAATAAACAACAACGTGGATTCAGTCTGCGGCCGATAAGTTACTACTCCAGATGCAAGTTTCTATTTACTGACCTGGCAACAGTGGAGATATCTTCTGCTGTATTACGTAACCAGGAGCCAATGACAGAGGTGTTGTCTTCTGCTACTTGTATTACCTCTTCGTAATTGGAGACGGCTGGTACTTCCCAATATGTTTTGTAAAGGTTATGGGGATTTTTAACAAATTATTTAAAGCTTATTAATACAATTAAATACAATAATATCTCGTTTATGTGGAACGATTTCCCCCCCCCCCTCAAAAAAAAAGTAATTTTTCGTCAGTTTCAAAATACATATAAATCATACACAAGTGAGCGTGAAGACAACTTGGGAGCGAGAATTGAGCGAGAATTTCCAAAAGACAATTTGGGATTAGTTGATGAATATAAAATAATTAATAAGTACCATATATCTTAGCTACATTGTGATGAATTGATTATAAAATTAGTTAAGAAATTAGAATTAGCGTGCTACAGTTCCATAAATAAAATCAACAAATTTTAGTATAAGTAGGAAGAAAGAAACATCTAAAGGAGTAGATTTTATTTTGTATGAATTAATGCATTATGAACTGGACAATACTGATTTAAATTCTAAACTTTTCTTGTAGTTTCCGAACTCTGAAATGATATTACGCAACAGTGGCATATTCTGCTTCGCGAATGAGAGAACTGTGATATAAATCTCGAATTTGGAGATTGTGAATGCTTCCTACAACATTTTTTTTTCACAATATGTTATACATACAGTGGCGTCGCCGTGTGTAGCAAAGTGGGGGCGACTCAGGGTCTAAAGCATTACGGAAAGCCAGTACCAGTTTTGAGATTGTGCTTAAAGTATAACTACAAAATAGTTTTCTGACATAGTTTCATTGTACAAAGATATATCACCACAAGAATTTAAAATTTTACCTTTAACTCACTGCGAGGGCACTTGGATACATAAAAACTCTGATCGAAGGATATGGTATATCTGTCTTAATTGAAAGAACAAATCCTATTAAAATCACTACATATATTGCGTACCGGGAAGTACCTTAAAACCTAATTGTCAATGAAAGCTCACTGCTTCGAAGACATGTTTCCCGCATTCGAGCGAGTAAAACTTATTATCTACATAATTTTTCATGCATGATCCCTCCAAAGGACGGTGTGCCCCCCCTCCCCAGAAAGAAATGGTGACAAGGGCGCTGGCCTGTAGGTAAGGCAACCACTGCAAGAACTTTTCCCATGCTGAAGTTAATGAAGACCGAATAACAATGTCACATTAATGATTGGAGGGATTTCCTGTTGTAACCACAGAGAAAGAAATTGCTTTATTCCTGGATTACTCACAAGTGAGCGATATTTTGTACAGTACTTCCTGGGCAAATCAGTCCAGTCATTGAGGGAAGGATTCAGGAGAAACAAGTCCAAATTTAGATGCCGGCTACGAATGTTCTGATATGTGCTGGCAACGGCGATAGAAAAGACGTCACATTTTCCCTGGTAGCAATCACGTAGTAACCAGGAGCATGGATGTACAAATTAAAGAACATATCTGTATCTCGGAGGTAAACTGCATTATGACATTGTCTTGTCAAACTTGAACTCAGTACATAGATTTGAACACCTGATTAGCATGCCCTTCCTGAAGGTCATTGTAGGTCTTGAGGGTTCTGAAGGTACAACCATGTCATTGCTTGTTTTGTAAAAAAAAAAATGGCAGTCAATAATACAACATAATGTCGCAAAAGCTATGACAAAGCGTGCTCAAATCAACAAATCTATGAACTTACAAGTGAGTTCGAAAAGTGACATAGTATAGTTTACTTCCGAGGTGCAGGTATTCTCTCATGACTGTAATTTAAATAATTATTTTGCGTTAAAAAGACCGAAAGAAAAGCATGGATACATACAAGTGTTTTAAAGAAAAATGTTTATGTCTATTTCTAGCCTAATTTATTCCTACAAACTAATCATCATCATCTAATCCATGGTTGGTACCTACAAACTAGGCCCTGGCCGACTACTTTCCAACATACTTTCCCCTACCTTATCTGGCCTGAGCCTAAGATACATTTCAATTCATCATCTAATTCGAAGAAGCATAAAGATAGTGACCTATTACCATTTTTTCTAAAGAAAAGTATTCACATTATTTTAGTCATATTTATCTTAGTATTTTGTATTTCTCGTCCAGCGCTTTGCTCCTTTTAATCTAGTAATCTATAGTAAGTAACGGAAAAAGTGTTGAAAATTTACAGCATATCCCTGTGTGTTAAAGAACATGTTCATAAAATACAATACTGATATTACCTCGAGTGCAGCTTCAGTTGAGCAAGATATATATTTCACTATAGAAGAAAGCAGTTGTCAGATGAAATGTTTGAAAATCTCTTGCAATTGAAATCCAATTCAAAGAAACACAAAACACTCATTGTCTTCGAAAAAAACTGCAGTGTCCCACAAAGTATGCATTTGTGTTTTATCTATTTTTGATATCTAATTAGAATATATTATTAAAGATTTAATTCCCAGTGTTTATTTGTTTATATCAGTTTTATCACTAATAGAAATTTTATATAAAACTCTTTTGTATCCATGTTTATTTTATATTTGGGTTAGTCAAACAAGCCAAGTCAAGTGTTGGTGAAGGATCGATATACTTTTGAGGAGTATCTGTATCTATTGCTCGTTATTTTTTTTATAAATTTTTGTGTATCAGTATCTACATAACTTTTTCTTCGAGTATCGGCATCTTATGTCAGATATATTTCCCACGTCTGCACTTTCATGATATTGCGGAGTTCATCTTAATTCTGAATGATTAATATGTGTTCATTTTAAGATAGAAAATCTCATGAAAATCGCAGTTAGCTTCCTTATCAATTAAGTTAGGCTAAATATTTGTTTCAATTGGGTTCTTTTATTGTAATAATACCCATAACAAACTACTAGTTTTTCTAACATGTAGACCTATCACGTAAGGTTATTCTTATTATGCAGACATTCTGTTAGACCTCTCACCAATAATAAGGAGTCACCCTTCCAAATTGTCAAGCAAATACTTCTAACTTAAAACTTTTTACTGTTAAAAATCTGTAGAAACCCTGCAAAATGATAGTTAGTCCCTCTAACTTTTACTTTGCCCTCCCAAACTGAAAATCATCACAGAATCCATGTTATTAGGGAAGTTTTAATATATAAATTCCCTGCAATATATCACTAACGAATAAACAAGCAGTTGACTATTTCCCGTGTATTTTAGAATAGTCGAAATTCTTTGTGTTAGCATACTGTATAGTTTCAGTTCTATCATTAATCTTACCAAGGTCGAGCTTCCAAGATATGTCCATTTTTTCACCTAGTAATATAATCTATTGTCTGCATAAGTTCATATAATTATCATGGATATAACATAATCTCGTACGTTACTAAAGAATATATTCTATTGGTTAGTCGCGTAACTAAAAAGTTTTGATCTGCCTTGCAAGGAACTTTTTAAGGTCCCCCTTCTATAAGTATCTTGCACATACAACTTCAGCTTGTCTTGCCTCATTGAAAAGCTATACACAAATTGTTCAGAACAGTGTTGACAGATTTCTAAAATGGAAATTCTCTTCATACTGCTTGAAAATACCCGTTCAGGATAAAAATTATCTCTCTTTTACCTACCCTGAGAAAGTCCTAAAATTAAACTTTTAGGTGACTTCTCTTGGAATATTTGCTGGGTTTCCTATTCACATATTTTCATTACAGACTTCTCTTTAGTTCACCATAGTTCATGGTGTCTTCAAATCTTGCAACGTTAATTTAGATCATTTCCCGACGTCATACAATGATGATATTTTGGACAGCGACGTAAGTTGAGTGATAATACAATATTACATCGTTATTTTCATATCTTTCTATATATTTTAAAAGCATGCCTCGTCGGAACTGCAATACCTCCTATGTGGCAAAATATGAATTTTTTCAGGAAGGTGAAAAAACCGGTTTCTGGAGTACAGTTTGGAATGCAATTTAGGTATTGAAAGTTTCTCTATCTCAAAAAAGTAGAAGGCTTTTCCATAGGATTTTTTCTACAGTATGCACAGTACACAGAACTATAAACTGAAAACAAAATATGAAAAGTTAAAAAAATGGCACATAGGGGGTATTGCAGTTCCGATGACCATATTTTTTTCTTATGGATTTTTTTTATCCGAAAATAAATACTTACCTACAACGAGATTGAGTTTGTGTGGTTGCAGAACACTTTAGGATTTGGTTCATAAAACATTAGCTTGAGAACACCGATATAACTAAAAAATAATATTTAAAAAAAAAAACATAATTTCCTTAAACAATTCGTACTAAAAAGTAAAAACTAATTTTGTTTATGCATGACTAAACAGAAAAGCATGAGGCGCGACAATTTAAGAATTGATTGTGACTGTATATGAAAGCGTGTCCTATGCTTTTTTTCTAGTAATGCATAAACATGTTTTTTTTTTATTTTTCACTACGAGTTGGTTAAGAAAAGAATGTCTTTAAAAAGTTTATTATTTTTATTTTTTATTTCTATGTTGCTTGTAGCCCCCTCCCACCACGTGGGGTCTCGTGGCATAGTTACTACCCTGCTATTGGTATGATACTACATTACCGCTATTCTTCTGAACATTCATTGTTAATTAGCTAAACAGCTGTTTCATCTTATTCTTTCCATATCATCTTTATTATCCGTCCAGACTTAAGAGTATACTCTTGCTCTTATTGAAACAACAATGCCGGGTTGACCGTGAAATAAAAAATACAACTGAGCTCGTTGTAGCCGTTCTCTCACTTCGGGTTACCATAGCCAAGCGGCAACACTCCACACGCTGTTAATTTTCCTCCCTTTCCCCCGTCAAGTTTTTTTCAAATGAAACTTTCGTTATATTGGATAATTAAATATGCGTAAATGAAGAAATGAATTAGATAGTTAATTATCGAACCAAAGTTATAATACAATAACCTTTACGTCAGATCATTAAAGAGAAATAACAGTAAAGGAATTTCGTATGAGTCAGGGGGAAGTACAATAAGTAAAACAGCAGCTCTTGCCCATAAGCTGCAACAGTATAGACCAAAGGCTGGATCGGTAATAGAAGAAAATAATGAAGTAGAGCAGGACAACGGCATCACACACAAATATCATGTTTCTTCTGAAATCGAAACATTTTTAGCTCACTGTACATGTTATATAGACTTCAACACTGTAATTGGGCATATTGCTCTTATTTATATTCTGAATAAATAAACTTTAAAATTTAAGAATTATAATATAATTTAAATTTGCATTTAGTAAAGAAATGTTTGAATAATTTACAAATTAATGTACAAATTTAATATCTTGAACTATTTATAGCTCACAATCCAGCCGTAAGATAGAATGCATTGAGGTTGCAAACAAATTGCTATATCTACGTATGATAGCGAAGCAAAAGCAACATCCGAGGGATAATTCCTGTAATTTGGCTTTTCTTATCGGTTTATCTCTCTTTCTTGGGGCACTATAATCTATCTCTTGTATTCCACCTGTTTTTTTTTTTAGGATCCTTCATTTGAAAAACTTGCTACCTCATATACATAGGGACTAATACTAAAAAAAAGGTCATTCATGGGTAGTAAGATAATGATAACAGGGGGAGACAAATTGAACCAAGTCTCTCCACAAAATTTAAACCTTGTTCAATAAATCAATATTATTCGTCGCCCATCTGCCTTTTGATACGTACTGGGAAGTGCTTCTTTGTAACATTTTCTTCATCACCGTTCGGAATCGGTTCCTTAACAGTTCCGATAAACCGTTTGTTAGCTGTTGTTTCGCGAAACTCTTCCCCAGTTACTGAAAAACACATTACGACGAGCAAAAATGATGAATCTAGATTACATTAACTTGTGAAATAATTACGCGTAATCCATTGAGTAGTTCGTTGGCTGTTGTGCTTATTTTACGAAAGAGAACTGTTAGTTTGAAATTTACATATTATCGCTGCACCTTGAAAAATTGCTATGTGACATTTTGCTCAGAAGTGACGTATATATTCAAAAGGAGCAGAATACTGTATGGAATCGTTCCTATATTCTCACATGTGAATACACAATAATTTTGTCATAGTAAGCGAAAGTAACACATTCTATGTACAATAATGTCAAAACGTTATACTTTGTAATGTTTGCAAGAGGACTTTTAGACATCCAAACATTAAAATGCTATCAGTCTAATCAAGTGTAGTTTCCATTGTTTATTACAACATGCCATTGGTCAATAAAATGATAAATAAATTCTGATTTGCAGGATATTACGCGTTACCATAAAAATACTTCCAAAGCATCATTTGTTTGAGGGTCTAAATAACACGCTTACGTTGATATACTCAAGAATATTCAAGGATAATTCTATTGTTTAAATTTTGTTTATGGTCTTTAGGCATCTAGGGCTCAGGCCGGGTTAGGGGAGGGGAAAGGATGAGGGAAAGTGTCCGCCTGGGTCTAAGTTGAAGTTACCATCCCCGCACTTGCCTGGTGTGACTGAGGAAAAATCCTGGAAAATACTGAGTCTGGATGGTCGCCCTCTGGGATTGTACCCACAATCTCCTGAATGCTACGCCAACGTTCTACCAGTGAGGTACGGCGGCTCTGTAAATATAATTATAATTTATAATAGCCTTCACAATTCCAGTTTACAAAACGCTTATTGGAGAGATTTTCCCTAACGTGCTTATCAAGTCAAAAAAATAAATAAATAAGAATTGAAATAAAACAACCGGCGTGTACAAATTAAATTCAAAATCTATCGTTGTAACTACCCGTTTTTCTAAAATTGACATTTTAATACAGAATTGATCATATTTTATGCTTTTCCCGAAAAGTTGTGTTCGTTTTTTTTTTTTCAAGCGAAGCGACGATATATAGATATTTGAGAGATATTGTTTATTCCCTCATTTAGGAAACCCTTTTACATACTGTGAATGTGATATTGAAAATAACTACTAAAGTATAAATAAATGTGGTAGAGCTCAGTCATGGGATGTTTACAAAATGAGCTGAAATTAAAACTACGGTTAGTAGTTTCGGAAAGAAATTAAAACAATTTGCTAAGTATTGAGATGAATTGTTAAAAGGAAAATATATTGATTGCAAGGACAAATTGTTTAAGCAGGTTGATCGAACAAGTCAAGGTAGCAATAGGGCAGGTATTCTGCCAGGTGTGTAAGTATGAAACCGGAATTTGTGCATAGACGGCGTTAGCTGTCACTGTGGTTACCGTAAAACTGCGCTTGGCACAACTTGCTTGTTTTGATTGCTGATAACGGTTTGCAGCTCACAACCAGACAAGTTTCATGTCATAGTGTAGTGTTTAATAGCGTTGAACATAGTACAATTTGTACCTACAAACTACGATGTGCGGACAGCATTGATTTTTTGTTACCATTTGAAGAAAACTGCTGCAGAATTGCATCGCATGCTTGTCGAAGATTACCGTGATCATGCTCTTAGTAAGTCACAGTTCTATGTCCGGTTCACAAAATGTAAAAGTAGTGATTTTGACGTGAGAAACGAAGAATGTGGAAGACAACCGCAAAAGTGTGTAGACAGCGAATTGCAAGCTTTGTTGGATGAGGATGACGCTCAAATACAACAACAACTCGCGGATCAATTAAATGTGACACGAGAAGCAGTTTTCATACGTTTAAAAGCCATGGGCAAGATTCAGAAGGTTGAAAAGTGGGTTCCAGATGCATTGACTGAACGACAGCAGGAAAACCGAAAAACCAGTTGCAAAATTCTGCTCGCCAGGTACAAAAGAAATCATTTCTCTATCGAACTGTGACTGGTGACGAAAAGTGGATCTATTTCGAGAATCCTAAGCGTAAAGTATCATGGGTAACTCCAGGAGAACCGGCGACATCGACTGCAAGACCAAATCGCTATGGACGGAAGACAATGCTTTGTGTTTAGTGGGATCTGAAGGGAGTGATATATTATGAACTGCTGAAACCTGGCGAAACCGTTAATACCCAACGTTACCGACAACAAATGATCGATTTGCATCAAGCTTTGCGTGAAAAACGACCAGATTATGACCAAAGACAACATAAAGTGATTGTGCTTCACGATAATGCACCGTCCCACACAGCAAAACCGGTTAAGGAAAGGATTGCGACGTTTCCCTGGGAAATACTTCCTCATGCGGCTTACTCACCAGATTTGGCGCCTTCCGATTTTTACTTATTTGCATCCATGGGACACGCACTTGCTGACCAACGCTTCACATCTTACGAAAATTTACGAAAATGGTTTGATGACTGGTTTTCAGCACAAGAGGCATAGTTTTTTTTGGTCTGGCATCCACACATTGCCGGAACATGGCAGAAATGTATCGCTAGCGATGGCCAATACTTCGAATAAAATAGTTCTTAGCATTGTCATCCAATCACTGTCTCTTTTCTGTACATAAATTCCGGTTTCATATTTACGCACCTGGTATATAATGTAAATATATTGCACTCATCGACTATTAACAATATTGCTCATTATTACAAATCTATTAGTATTGAAGGAAAAGATCTCTTAGCAGAAACAGATTTAAGGAGTTGTGTTAATATAATGAGTGCAAAGACGTTTGAACTTTTTGCTAATAGGTATGGCATGAGGGATGAGTCTCTAACATTGGTTGTAGCAAATGGACAGCCACTGAAAACCGAGGGTGTAGTCTTTATGCTATGCGCAATAAATAACATGGAATTGTTTTTAGAATTTCATATAGTTGAAGGTCAATTGAAACACACTCTAATCGTTAAAACGGGAATGCAAGTAATTTGGACTGGCTATAAACACATGTTTGAAAGCAGGTTTATTTATGGTTTACAGGGTGATGTGAGTAATATCAAATTACAATTGTACAAAGATGAAATAGTACACCAGTTTGCAGATGTTTTTAGAGATGACATACAAGCACCAATTAGAGATTATAAAGTACATGTGTCAGTAGATTCTGAGGCTACTCCCATATTTAGGACATTTTACAAAGTTCCCTATATAAAGTAAACGCAAGCAAGAAAATAAAGTAAAAACAAGTTTGGATAAATTACAACAGCAAGTCATAATCGAACCTGTTTCTTATTCAGAATGGGCCACTCCAATTGTGGTGGTTCCAGAAAAACAGGGCACTGAAATTAGGTTATGTTCTGATTTTTAGGTGACAGTTAATCGATATGTAAGAAATATGTCATCCTTTACCAACTCTAGAGGACAAATAATATCCAAACTTCAGGGATCTAATGTATTTGTTGTGTTGGATTTGAATCAAGCTTATCTCCAGTTTGAATTGGATGAGGCATCTCAGAAATTAGTAGTAGTAAATACACCGTGGGGCTTGTAAAAAACTAAATGATTGCCTTTTGGATTGTGTGCATCTCCTTTTATATGCCAACGCCTCATGGACAGTGTGTTAGATAATCTACGTACACAAGCTTTCCTTGACCATGTTATTATTGGGGGAAGGATTTGGATGAATGTAAGCATAACAGGTATTGTGCTAGGAAGGTTCAGAGAACGAAATATAAAGGTCAAATTGGCTAAGTGTCAATTGTTTGCTAATTCTGTGGAGTATTTAGGACATGAAATTTCCAATTAATACATTATTCCGTTACATAAGCACCAGCAAGCAATTTTAGATTGTCCGGCGCTCAACAACATTAGCCAGCTCAGATATTCTTTGAGTATTTTCATGTATTTTTAGAAACGTATCCCCAATATTTCAAAACACTTAAATCTCATGCATGATTTATTAAAGAAAAAACACCCAATGGGAATGACATGAAAAACATCCAAAACAGTTTGACGAAATAAAGCAAATAATAGTTAATGCTAATAGAGTTCATATATTTGATCCGCATAAGCCACTTTTTATGGTGACCGACGCGAGTCCATTTGGGGTTGATGTGCAACTGTGTAACAAGTCTGATAATGGTAGTTTACGAACGATAGCGTGTGCTTCCACCAAATGAACAGCATGCGAACAGAATTATTCTCATTTCGAAAAAGAGGCTTTGGCTCTTGTATTTGGATTATGGTAGACCATCCACAATTTTGACTGACTTTATCCTTATTACATTTATATTTGGGGAGAACAAATCTATACCTTCTTCAGCTCACCCAAGATTAGTCAGGTGGTCGATATTCTTATATATTCTTATCTAGCAATGTAAACACTGTTGGATATACAGGGGTGCTAAAAAGTAAAAATTATTAATTTTCTCAAAAACGGACATCTCGACTTTTTTTTAATCTGATATTTTGGTCATACTTTCCAACACCTAGCATGAAATTTGTAATTTTGACGATAATGGAATCGTGAGATATAAAATATTTTCGTCATATGCCTGTGGAATCTGGGCAAGAAAAAGCATTATTATTCCACATTAAGATAAAAAAAACCGTTAGCAAACTTTGTTTTTTGGAACAATTTAGTAATTAATGTCTTCGACCCGCCTCGAGCTGTAAAATTTCTAAAATCCACAAACACCCATGCCCCAGTCGGGGTTCAATCTGAGACGTCAGGCTAGCAACTCCAGGGTTCCGGGTTCGAATTACGACTGGGGAATGGATATTTGTGGATTTTAGAAACTTTACAGCTCGAGACGGGCCGGTCATTAATTACTAAAATGACCCCACCCCCACAAAAAAAACAAAGTTTACCAACGGTTTTATATCTTAAGACGGTCTTCTACTTCTGCCAGAGCTAGAAAGTTTACTATTGGTGCTTATGGACAGAAAATTGATACCGAATATCTTCATTTTCTAAGGAACTGGATATCTTTAATAGAAAATAAAAGTTTTGGAGTATTATAAGAAGTTTATGCACGGGTTGAAATACTTAGAACGTACATTTGTTTCCTAGTTTTTCAGAAATAAATTATTAAAAAAATAAATAAAATTATTATTTTTTCTACAAATTACAATATGTCTAACTTTGCAACCAATTACCCTAGAAAGAAAAACTTTTTTTTGTTTTATTCCTTGTGAACAAACGATTCTAATAATTTTAATTTCAATCATATTTGATACACCAATGAAAGAATAGTATTTTTACATAGCTATTCCAGTCAACCTGTCAAAGGTTTGATGAGAGTAAGCCAGCCGCGCCCCGCCCCTGTCTTCCCTTTTAGTCCGAGGGAAAAACAGGGAGGGGACTACACAAATCCCCTCTTTATTCAGCTTCTACAACAGGTGCCGACGCGAATGTAAACATGCTGTTTTAGAAAACAGCACATACCTGAAAGATTTTATGTAGTCAAGGTGAGATATGAGAATTTTGTAACAGTATAGCAACATCATATTTGGAATGGGGTGATATTTGGAAGAGTTGCAAGGTCTACTGTGTGGTTTCCTGAAAAAAAAAATCTAATTTAGTTTAAAGTTATATGAAAACTCTCTTTTTCTGATTTATATATAAAAAATATATCCTAACGTTACTTTTACTCTCACTAACGAACATCTTACTGCCTGTGTTTATCAATTTTCATGTGCCTAATATAGGCTGCAGCCGCAACAGATATATGTATAGAGAAGTTCTGCCTTTTTATTCTTGGAAAAACTGTGAGTAAATAACCTATAACTTTGACCCTAAAACTGGCAAGTCCTTTCCAGTAACTTTGTATTCTCCATTTGTGTCCCTACTAAATTTTAGTGACTACAAGTCTGACAGAGATGATTTTTACACCGTTGGATTCGTCATGGTCTGCAATGGTGAGGAAAACTATGAATGTGACTAGAACTGGCAAGTCCTTTCGAATCGCTTAGTTCGCGTATTATCCATTTGTAACCCTACTAGATCTCAGTAGCCACAAGTTCGACAGAGATAAGCCATACACCGTTGGATTAGTAATGGACACCGGTGGGAAAATCTATGAATTTGACTAAAACTGGCAGGGCCCGGCATTCGCTTAGTAAACTCCATTTTTTCCTATGACTTTGAAGTTTTTTGAGGGGATATGTTATAAGTCGAATTTATACGGTGGTGCTTTGATTTTATTTGTAATAAAACTATTACTTTGTTGTTTTTTTTTTTAGATTATTAGCCTAGGAATTGTTATATTACAATCTACCTTTGACTTCAGTGGATGGAAAGTACAACTATTTTTAATTGAGTAAAATCTGTCACTACTCCTTCCCTGCAAGACAATTATGCAGAGAAAATGATTGATCTAAATTACTTCTGATAGCTACCTGATAGGCAGATAGACAAACATTCTAAATTATGTCTTCGAATTAAAAAAAATTATCTACCATAACTTTGCCCTGGTTATTATTAGGAGAGAAATTAAACAGGCGTTGGAAAAAGGTAATTACTCTTTTTAAGAATAGGAGTACAAAGCCAGGGAGAGAGAAATGGCCCTATTAGCTATACTTAGTAGCTCCCATACATAACAACCCTTTATGCGTTAAAAAAAATCAGAAAGTAATGCGTCCTCCCAAAACATTAAATTGAATTATTACTGGCCTATTTCTACGACTAGGCTATTGTAAAAGTCTGTATAACTCAGCTCACATTTTAGTCTATCTTATGTGGACAACCATACATTAGCCTTAAACACATCCTGTATACGGGGTAGTTCTCAACCTTCGTACCACTGAATTCGGCTCCTATTGCACATATGGTAGAACTTTGCAATAAAAAAATGTACATATCAAAGTGCATGTGCAGAATCACATGATGATGTTGCTGAAAGCAGTGGCGTTCCGGGAATACATCTACGGGAGGCAACTTCAAAATTTCAAGAGTGGGGCGTGGCTTAACCTCATCAAACCTTTTAGAGATGGACTAGAATAGCTATATAAAAATACTACTTTTTTATTGGTGTATCGGATATGTTTGCAATTAAAATTATTAGAATCGTTTGTTCACAAGGAATAAAACAAAAAAAAGTTGATCTTTCTAGCGTAATTGGTTGCAAAGTTAGTCATATTGTAATTTAGAGAAAACAAAATAATTTTATTTATTTTTTAATAATTTATTTCTGAAAAACTAGGAAACAAATGTACGTTCTAAGTATTTCAACCCGTTCATAAACTTCTGAAGAATGCTCCAAAACTTTTCTTTTCTATTAAAGATATCCAGTTCCTTAGAAAATGAAGATATTCGGTATCAATTTTCTGTCCATAAGCAACAACAGTAAACTTTCTAGCTCTGAGAGAAGTAGAAGACCCCGTTAATGTGGACCACTTATGCCTTTTCTTCCCAAGGTTCCGCAGGCATATTACGAAAATATTTTATATTTCACGATCCCATTCTCGTACCAAATTACAATTTTCGTAGTAGGTGCAGGGAGGTATGACCAACATTGAAGACTTTTTTTTAAATCGAGATGTTTTATTTTGAGAAAATCAACATTTTTAATTTTTGTGATACAAAATTTATTGCAATCCTGATGAGTATCATATCAAATGAAAAAGAATATTACAAGAGCTTTAAAATGAATCCTTTTTGAGCTCTCTAGTACTAACCATTGCTGAGTAATAAGTAATTTTGTAAACTAAAAACACGGAATATCCCTCAGTAACATACATACGTGTTTTCAACGTTGATTTAGGTCCATTTCGTTGATTAACCGTTATCGGAAAATATATGTTTATTTTTAAACCATATTTCAACAAAAACGTTATACCGTTGATAAGACGTTAATACAACGTGTATTTAATATGTTGTTTTCAACTATGGTATATATTTTATTTAATGAGTTTCTTACTAATATTATATTTAAAAAAATATAATTAAAAACTAATTGAATGACACAAACTAATTTTTATGTTCTCATGTGCAAGTTGAAAACACATTGGATTTTTAACTATATTTCAACGAAGATAGAATTTCGTTGATAGGATGATAATGTGACATGTTTTCAACGTTCTTTTATACTATGTTATACATTTCGTTTCACATGTGTATTTCTAATTTAATTGCTTAAACATTATAATTAAAAACAAATACAATGAAATTAATAAATTTTTCATGTTCTCATTTGTATGTTGAAAACAGATTGAATTTTAAGCTATATTTCAACGAACATTTAATTTTGTTAATAGGGCGTTAATGGGAAATGTTTACAACTGACATAAATTTAGCTTGATATGCGTTTTTCTAAGGCGACATATTACACTTATTGACAAATACAAATTTAATTGTGCAGCGATGGTCAAAGTGTTAAAGAAAAAATGCGCATAACAAAGAAAGAAGGAAAGTATTCTTTATTCTTACATGATGGTGAAACGAAGCGTAGCAACTGCATTCTAGACTTCCTGTTAAAAGATACAGTAAAATAGTAGTGGACTCTCAAGGTGGATCCATGGATGAGTGGTGAACGTGTCGAGCTACCAACGACGAGTGCAGAAAGAACCAGCTTCGAATCCCAGAGTAGCGGTTGGATGGATCATTTACTGTTGCAAAATTAACACCGTTTATCAAGATGAAAGCAACGGATAAAATGAAACTAAATGTGTGTATATCAATAGACAGCATTCATGTTTTGGCCAACTGAACCTGCTTCTTCATCCTTTCTTCTAAACCATTATTCAACATCGAATAAACCGTTGAACAGGCGGACATTTCGGTACATTTACACCATTAAAATAACGTTTAGGTACTAACGTTTAATCTAGGTATTAGTTTTCAACGTATGTGTGCTACTGGGTATTTGGCTTTTTGAACTTCTATAGAACATAAACCAGTGCGTCAAAAAGTCTGAAAAAAATAATTTATAATATTCTCAACGGATACTATCAATAAACAAAAAATCATAGAAATCTAAGGGAGTGAGATAGAATTTTGTTAAAAAGTGTGTTGATTTCACATGGAATACCCCTTCACCTGTCTATCACATAGACGGTTCATCAGTGAAGAACCACAAGGAGTATCTCATCTTGATGGGGAGGTATTGATTGTAGTGATGTTTGGTTATACAAACAGGTACATTTTGATACAAAGGACGTGAATGATGAGGGTAGAGATCTACAGTGAAACATTCAAAAAATCACATTACATTGCTTTAGTGATATTGCCAAACTTTATTGGTTATTATAAGTTTTCTGACTTAAAACACAAAATGTCTTTTTTTCGAAACATTAAAATAATTTCAGACTGTAGGACTACGTAGAATTAAGCGGTCACGGATTACAATGTATTAGTTTTTATTTTATTTTACACACATAAAAGTAAATTTTATGTGGGCCAAGACAATTTTGAAAGGAGGAGGGAGCACTAGTCCCCGTGGCTTCAGGACTGTTCTCATTATTGTTTGCTTATTTGCCTAATATTATGTTTGCTTCAACAGAGCCTGTCAACTTTTGACGTTACAGAGATTTTACTCCCTGACCAGAATTTTTGAAAAAGCTTTTCGATCTGGTTTGGATTTCTTGGAAAATATATTTAAAACTTAGCACATTCAAAGTGTTTTGTTACGGCACTATTTAAAATTTTCAGATATTAAAAATACATATTGTTATGATAAAGAATAGCCTACTATTATTACTATTAAATTAACCATAATTTCTTTCAAATGCATTATTTAATTATACATTTATCATTAATTAAATTTATCTATGATATCTTCCAAAATGCAGATACTCCCTCAAAATGTGTTTCATATACAACTTATGCAGTAGTTACAACACAATATAAGTTGAACCCACTTTCTGCCCTTAGACTTACCTCGTATGTCACTGTCTCTCCAAATACCATATACTAACTAATTCTATAGCTCAAATGTTCATCGACGCAGTAACAAATATTGGTCATTGGATTCTATCCTTGGCAAGATCAAGCTAGTTTTAACCTTAAATATCTCGAAGATCATCCCAACCACACCTCGGTCTTTCCAGTGACTTATTTCCCTCCGGCTTTCCAACCACGATGGAAAATAATTTTAGTTTTCCCTCATTCAAATTACATGAATCTTAGACATCGTGATTTCATTATTCTTGCAATATCAGACGAATCATACAGTTAGTTCATGAAGTTCTTCATTATGCAGTCTCTTCCATTCTCCTGTAATATTGTCGTGTATGTCTTTCTCAAAATCTTATATTCAGTATACCCTATAATTTACGTTGTATTGTAATACTACGTATTCAATGGTCTTTTAGGGACAATTATACAATCGACCGCTAAACTTCTAGTCAGCGCTAAGTTGAGGCCAAGTCTGATTTTGGCCAATGAGAGTACGCAAAATGAGAGCTGCCCTCAACTTAGCGCTAACTAGAAGTTTAGCGGTCGATTGTAGAACTGCCCCTTACTTACTGAATATGAACGAAGTCGCTGTCGTTATATTGTTCTCAACCAAATTAGCTGTCGTAAGAGTCAAACTGTAAGAAATACAGAAGGCCTCATAAAGCTTTTCGGTTTTTAATATCCGTTCCAATGAAAAGAAAAATACCAGCATTTTTAATCTGAAATTTTGAAGTCTTCCCCTCCCTCATTTCGTAGAAGTATTTCCTGGACACTATTGTTCTTACAAGTATTATAATTCAATTTTATATATGCATTTATCGTACCCCTTTTTTGTTCACATCTGTACGTCAATTCCTTTTCGAAAAATAGCTCAGTATGGACGTGCTGAATCATTCTGTATAACACACGAAAAGCAATAATAAGCAGGTAAGTAGCAGATAACCAACATATCTCACGACAATCTTTCTGATTCACGGAATCTATAATGAAGTATGCGACGAAGTTAACGGAATCACAACTCCCGTGATTTTTGGGATCCGTCACTACCATTACTACCAAGAGAGAGAAAGAGAGAGAGAGAGAGCTGGCTGTATAATTTCCTGCGTAGAAATTGGAAAGTGCTGAAACAATCCTTATATCAGTCGGAAATCGGAAAAACCATCACAGCCGAAGCTTGAAGGGGAAAGCAGGGGCGGTGATGTTACTTTTTATTGTGCTTCCTTTCCTTTTCTCCTTCCTTGAGCTCGTCGTATCTTTAACAAGTTCGTTTGAGGAAGGGTCAGTACGCTTGCGTGGGACAATCAAATTGGAGGAGGCATACTGACCTTTATTTGTTGCGATCAATGTTGCTAACTCCAGAACTAAAAAAAGTTCTTTGTTTTCTAGGAGCGTGTTTCTAAACTTTTAAAAGTGTACTCTTGAATTGACTGCAGAGAATACATTTAGCGTTAATAAGTACACATCTTGAACACTCAAATTGCACATCTTGAACACCTCAAATGTGTCAAGTTTTGAACATTTCTGTGCACTGGAAGTATACATTAATGTGAGCAAAAGGGTTTATAGAAGTTATATTGTAGTAAGATGCGACTCTGGTAGTTCTTTAAGGTAATCAAAAAGTTAACTCATTTCATGTGTTCTAAAGATGTGTTCAAGAAGTGCAGTTTGTTTACACTATTACTGTGTGAAACTCTCCTTTATTTTGATGTCTTACAGATAAGTGTGAGTGCAGGTAATATGTAATTAGCTGTTACTTGCGAATAACACAGTTTGTGTGATTTTTGTACTTTAATTGCGATTAGCTCAGTTTACTTGCAATTAGCTCCGTTTACTTGAAATTATCTCAGTTTACTTGTAATTAGCTCAGCTTACTTATAATTAGTTAAGTTTACTAAGTTTCGGAAGCAGAATATATTTACATTCTCCTTACAGTATTATTACACATAGAAAAAAAAGTTGATTTCATGTTGGGAACACATCAACATGTGCACTACCACAGATAACCATAAAGAGAACTAGCCTGCTTCATAAATGAAAGGCATAGGGAGAAACAATGATAACCCTCATTTAAAAAGAATTCGTTGAGTACAGAAATACAATGGTAACACTCATGTGAGCTAAACAGAGGAAAGAGTTAAAGTTTAAAAAAACAGATGGCAGCACATTCACAATTTGCTTTATGGGAAGCTGCTTATGCTAGCAAGATATAATAAATTTTCCTAACGTAATATCACAAATCATGCTCAATGTTGGTTACCACTGTTTCCCCCCATGCCCTTCAAATGTCAGCGCATTTTCTTGTCCCCTTGGAATAAGTTTTTTTGGCTAACTGGTATATATCTCTGAGCTCAAAAGCTTATTTTCTTAAAGATTCTGGTTAATCCAAGCTTATGATTGGTTTGTACTCCCGTATTTCAGTTAACAGGAAATGCTGAACCAATCACAGAACAGGTTTACCAGCAATTGTTACAATATAAGCTATTTACCTCAGGGTCATCTACCGGTGAAACAAAATACTTTTTGGAAGTTGTCAGGAGGAAATGTACATATAATATTAAGAATGTATTCTAATCATCTATATACTCTTCTCTAGTACGAGGTGGTGGTACTGGGGATCCAATTAGAAAATGTTAAAAACAGTTATAGGAAAGGCGTATAATGCCAAATGCATGTATTCAAGAAATATGGGAACCGCACAAGTGCACTTAACACCTTTGTTTGTACATGTAGCATAGCTTCGAATCAGAGAACAAAGTGACGACTGTATAGTATGGGGATAAATTCATCTAAATAAGTTATTTTTTCTCTATTTTTCATCTAAGGAAAGTATGAACTTAGAATCTTCAATACCTAGCAATAAGTGAGTTTCACGGGTAATAGTTTTAATGAATATTATAAACACAACATAGTCTCGTAATCAAAAGGAAGTTTAATGTGTAAATAAGCATTAGCCTGTTATTTTCCTAATAAATAAATACATAAATAAACTTTCTGATTTACAGGATTGATACACTTGCGATCTTTAAAAATAATGTATTCCATTTATTGCTCTGTATTCTTCTTCTTGACGTTTCAATCTTATCCACATCGAAGGAAATGAGATATTTCTGTGCATGTTAGTGATTTCTTGATTCCGTCCGACACTACTCCTACAAGGAATACAAATAAATGTCATCTGTGAGTTGCTTCTCTTTGATATGGAACATTTACTCACGATAGTCATTAAGAGAACTACATCAAGCAAGATAAGCCAGATAGCATCCATGAACCGTAATAATATTCTGTCATAGTTACAAATAGCGCGTTTTTCTTTTCGGAAAATGACCCGAAACTATGGCAATTTACCGAGATAAGATATAATCAATTCCCAGAATAAACGCTTATAACAGGACGAACTTGAGGATAAAATATCCCTCATTTCTGTTTAAGTTCCTCCACTTCAATGTACTCTCGTTCCCTACCCGCCCACCTACAACATTTTCCTGATAGAGCACGCATAGCTAACTGGTCCCCGCCTCTCCAACCAACCTAGATTCCAAACGTTTTCGGAGAGATCTTGAGAGGCGAGACATTTTATGATCCTCAGGTGACTGCCGTAAACCCCAAGAGATCACGCCACAACTGTCACGTTGTCTATCAAGGTCATGAACCGGGAGCTAATCTTAACAACAGAAAGGCGTGCAAAGCAGAAGCCGACTTCATGACGACTGAATTTCCCCTTCTAAGCTATATTTATTGCGTTATTTTTCTCTGTGACAGCTTCCGATCAGGAATAGTTGTATAACTTCAACAAACTTTGATCATCACGTTTTTTCTTATTTATTTTATTACTTTAGTTTGAAAATGCATCTTTTTCCGAAGTGATGTGGGTGCAATGTTTCCTATTTCATAGCAAGTATTTCTATCACTTGCATAAGCTGGTAACGGATGTCACCTGGTTTCACCTACTGTTGGTAATTATTGTAAAGTTTCAAGCAATAGCATTCTTGCTAAGTGTATCAAATCAACTTATGCTAAAATTTGAATCATTTTTATACTCGATGTTTATCATCTTGACAACATCTCAAGATTCTTTTCTCGTTCTACCGTGGATAAGAAAGAAAGGGCCTCACACTCACAGGCCTCATTTTAAGACACAATGCTGATATTCGCTGAGAAATATTCCTGGAAATTTTCAGTCAACATGCTCAATGTTAGAATTCTCCTGCTTCGATAATACTTATTGAGGTTGCCTTCAATATTAGAATACAGAGCTTGAACCCGAGCGACCGTGGCTCAGTGGTAGAGCGTTGGCTTAGCATTCGGGAGGTAATTATTACAGTCCGATTTATCGCCCTTTTATAAACCGGAACTATTATTGAGGTTTCCCATTTCCTTGGGATCCCCTACTTTCTCCTTATAGCACTTATCAATTTATGCAGTTCCTCGATTAGTGCACTCCTCCCGCTTTAATTAATTCGACTGGAATATTTCTATTGCCGGTGATTTGAAATTTGAAATTTCTTTATCGACACTTCGATCTCGACCTCTCTAGATTCGTGAATCCACGGTTCTACGGTATAGCTTTTTAATTTCTCTGTTTGTTCTCCGTTGTGTACATTAAGCAGTTTGTCGAAATAACTTTTCCAGACATCGATAATTTTAGTCGGATCCGAGTGTAGATCTCCACGTTCATTTCTAATCTTCCCTAATCCCGGCTTATAACCTTTGCTTAACGAGTTTACCTATTTGTATGGATCTCGTATGTTATTTGTCTTCCCGTTTCCCTCTATCTCCTGAATATTCTGCGACAGATATTCTAGCTTTTTGTTTCTGAACCCTCGTGTAGCCTTTCGTTTCGCGTTACTGTAGTGGTTGGTATTTGGTTCGCGTTTGTTACTTATCCATGGTTGCCTTGCTAGTTTTCGTTGCTCATGAAATTTAAGGCATCCTTCATCAAACCAAGATTTCTGGTGTTTCTTCTCACCTACACGTTCCTTCGCTGCGCCCTTCAATATATTACGAATTGCCTCCCACATCTTCCTTACATCAGTTTCACTATTAATTTTATCTTTATTGCTACTCGAGTCGGCTAAGGTTTCGAACCTATTTGAGATTTCGAGTTTTTAGTCTGCTTTTACGCTTGGATTATCTAATCGTTTACCTTCGAATTTAAGTTATTTTGACCTTTGCTTTCTTTGTTTGCGATGCATAACTTTTCCCTCACTTTTGTGATCACTAACTGAAGCTCGATGTCACCTTCGGCTCTTCTGTAATACCTAACATCCATTACATTGGTGTGTCTTCGTCTATCTATTAATACGTGATCGGTTTAGTTGAGCACTTTCCCATTCAGAGATACCTATGTATATTTATGTGTGTCTTTGTGCTGAAAGTATGTGCTCTTTACTATAGTAGGCTTTTATACATCGCCAAAGTTTTTAGGCTTTCTCCATTGTTGTTGGTGATTTCGTGAAGACTGTATTTGCCTATTAGGGAAACGCACCAGTAATTGACACTTTAAGAACACTTTTCACCGTTATAATTCTTAACTCAAATACAGTTTAAATGTATTGATCAAATGAGAATGATACACGTTCTCCATGCTTTCTTCTAGCGATTTCTACCAATTACTTTCATCAACATACACTATTTGAGAGGGAATCACGTTTTTTGTCTAACATTGTTTAAGTACCAGTGATGGACACGGAAAACCTGGATGTTCCAAAAGTGGACACCCAGTAATGGACATTCTATATAACTCAAAATAATTTAAATAATCACTGCTGATGTTTTGAATATAAGTAGTAAATACGATTATATGTTTAATGCTGTTCTTCGATTATCTGATTATTTCATGGAATTCAAAGAAGTGATCATTCCGAAAGTCCTAGGTTCGAAAGGAGCATCCTTATTGGGCATCCTATCCTTATCGAGCATCCTTATTGAGGTTTTAACGTTTTTTCCATTAGTCGTAACAGTCAAATGCCCTAATGGCACATTCAACTTTGACCTCTCCGACTCCTTCCCACTTCCTTTCCCCTACCCTATCCCAGCCTGAGCCATAGATTCCTTCTGGCTGAACCTGGCCATAAAAATGAAAATTCTGACTTGCCATGATTAGTGTCCAATATTAAATCAAATCCTTTCATTAATGTGCATCCTAGCGTCCATCATTGAAAAAATGGGACCAATAAATTTCCTGGCAAACTTATGGTCATGAAGAGTAAAATAATCTTTCCCAAGTTGGAATAAAACATTTGCGGAGAGTTTAGCGCGCTCATTTACTGCGCGCGTGTTCATGAGTTCAATTTCCGCTGAGGTCTATTGAACGGAGTGGTTCGGAGCCCACTTTACCAAAACTATAAGTCTTGCCCTTAGAAGTTCACCAGCTCGCTTAGAACGTTAATAACAACTCAATCAATGAAGGATTTTGATTTCAACCTGGTAATGAATAGTGCATGTCCATAACTGGACAAAAACTGACTTTGCCGTACCGGTAATGGACTCCCCCTGCTTTGCATAGTAGATCTAAGATATAATTGGTTTGGTCATTTAAATACTCGAAACCAAGACATTTCGTAATGGATAATTGTGCAGAACAACACAAGTAATCGTTATTGTAATTTCATGAATAAAAAGCGAAAGTTCTCACCTTAATCACTTGCTTAACAGAATGCATGGAAGAGTAGGTGCAACCATGGACCTAATTTCAACGTCATGTGAGAAATATCAGATGAAACCAATGACTAGCGAGTAATATTCAGTGGCATCAGAACATACTGTATTAAATTTCCCATATAGGCAAAATGATTACCACCCTTAGGGAAATCGTATTTTACAACTTTTCTCTCCAAGTGCCCATTACTGGTACACTGTCCATTACTGGTGCGTTTAACTTAATAGGTCTATATTTTTCCTCCCTACCTACCTTAGTGTTGAAATCACTAAAAAAAAATTCGTATCATACTTCGGTAATCGGTCAAACAACCTTTCTAACTCATCGTAAAATGTACCTTTATCGTTATCATTAGCCTGCTCGGTCGGAGTATAGACATTTATTAAAACCGTGTTGCACCATGGAGTACGTATTGTAATGTACGATAGTCTTTCGTTTACGAACTTTATATTCTGAACCGCCAGAAGAATACTCTTCTTAATGAGTAATCCTGTTCCGAAGCTATTCCCCCGTAGTAGGAAGCTTATTTGGCCTGTTGAATGCTATCCTGACCCTCCCACCGGACTTCCTGTATCCTTAGTATGTCCAGCTCCTATTTTTCTGTCCCGCGTACCACCACCTGAAGAGCGCCGGTTTGGTATAACGTTCGTACGTTCCACGTTCCTATTCTAAGGTCTTTCTTAATCCTGTTCTCCTAGAGCCCCGCCCGGAGATCCAAATGAGGGACTAGAAAAGCCCCGGAATATTTTATCCCAGGAGAATCCATGAACCATCTGTTACTATTTCTTGACATGATTTAGCGGTGTACAGTTGTCAGCTCTACGATCTCGCAGTACAGGCAGACATTCAAGATGTCGTCCTCTGTCCATCTCTGAACTTTGCCGATGTCATTCATCTTCAGCCTCAGAGTGGTAATGGTGATGATGCTTCCCCTCACCATGATAATTTTGTTCAGGGTTATCTTCCCCTAGTTTTTGTAGATCCTTCTACTAACTACAAGGCAGCAGTACTGGTTTTGGTCCGCCCCGGAATATTTCCGGTACCCACCATATCTGGTCCGGTACCCACCATTCCCCTATCCGCCACCTGGGGAGGCACCTCGTGGGAGACCAGTAGCTCCAACCCGGAGTTTCTATAACTCATTGTGAGAAAATAGTGCTCTAGTAAATTCAGTCATTTGAATACAATAACCATGACAGCATTGTCACTGTTGAAATGCATGTCCTTCAGGCGTGCCTTCATGGTAGGAAACAGATGTAAACTGAAGGTGCAAAGTCACGGTGCTCGAAGCCACAGCGATGAAGTTGCTACGCTGTCTGACGAGCAGCGTGCCACTATGTGATGACTTGTAGAAACAAGATACCTTTGTTCCAATTTGACAGAGTGTCCCTACTGGATCTCTTGTCACAGGTTCTGCAACAGTTGCGAGTAATAGTTTGCACCTTTGTGCAGGAATTCGATGACGAGAAATCTGTGTAAGTCGCAAAATTTTACGCCATGACTCTCATTGCGCAAGGGTGGTACCGAAATTTCTTTTGAGGAAGACTTACTTTCTGTTTCCAATGTTTGTGTCTTTTCTTTTCAGGATCAAAATAATGGCACCACATAGTGAGTAATAAGCCTGCTCATACAATCCTCCTGTCCTGCATTCATACGTTATAAACTTGCCTCAGACAGGACATTCTTTGGCATTTTGAATGTTCGCCGTTTTTGGAAACCCAGTGTGCAGACACCTTGTATGTGTTCATCTGCTTGTGAAGAATAACTTACACGCGTTCTTAGAGATTCTTATACGCGTTGCAATGATTTGCAATGGTCAATGGTCAATGGTCTTACTGGTCATTCGACGATCCATCATGATCGTGCCTTGCACTTTTGTGATGTTATGTCTTGTAGAAGCATTCCGCGAACGCGCTGCATGCGGTTGACTCTTGAATGAAAACTGTCGTTCATGTTTAAGTTCACTCACTAACCGTTTCACAGTCGCATACGATGGGGAAGAATCCTGCAAGAATTTTCGCGTGTACTCATGAACTTGTTCGGTCGTCCAAACTTATCAGAACAAGTAACGGATCACTGCACAATAGGCGCTGCACTGATTACTTATGGATACCACTATCTTACCTCACAATTCTACCTGCAAAGTAATAGCGACACAGCTTTACAACATGATTTGAGGCAAGCAATACGTTTCATACATCAGAACTATACTCTCTACCAGTCAGACCAGAATCTTCCCAGTCGACTGTTGTACTTGGGTTCTGTCGACTTTTCTGTTTATTTTTTCTAACTGTAGATTCTACAGTTGACTATTTTGAATTTTAATTTAAGAAAAAAGTGGAAAAGCGAACTTTCTCTACTTTGTTGCCGGAGCTTAAAGAAAACAAAAGAAAACGCAATGAATTTTCAGTAAGTTCACTTTCATCTCTCCTTTGATTGGCGATATGAGCGTAGCTCTTGAAAATTTTAGCAATCTTCCGTTAAACAAAGAGAGTGACATACACACAGAGAGAGAAAGAGAGAGAGAGAGAGAGAGATGAGATGAGATGAGATGTAGCGATGGAGAAGGATGAAATAGTAAACAAATATGCATGTGGATATTTGAAGATGTCTTACATAATACATATGAACGCTTTTGCTACTTTCTTGTTTTAAAATGTATTCTTGTTTGGAGGAAAAGGTCCAGTATTGTTTAAAATATAATAATCGTCTTATAGAACTCAAAGGGAATGCTTCTGGGCGAAAGGATTACTAGTTAGAAATATGTAAGAAGTAAAAAAAATGTGTATATCATTTTCCTTGTCCTTTGATCATAGTTTATGGCACTTGTTTGGAGGCTTGCGTATGCTCGAGGGAACATTAAAGCAGACATTTAGAGACAGAATTAATAAAACTCAATGTTCCATAGATATCTCAATAAGATGAATGTAGTATGTTGAATAGAAACAAGACAATAGAATAATCTCTTTGTCTGTCAAATAAAATAGGTCTCTTAGCCAAGGGAATAATTGAGAGGATTAGAGCAAAGATCATTCTAAGATGTTTTTATTGTACGGTTCAAAACCTTAAATATCTAGCCCTTATAGCTTCCTAAGACTACAAACACTAAGGTCTGACACTTTAAAATAGGTTTAGGAAATTAGTGGCCATGGCTTATATTCTAGATTCCATAAAGATACAATTCTTAGGAAAACCTTATTCAGGATGGATGGTGTGAGCGAACTGAGACCGACGCAGCCCTTAATTTTTGGAGCCCGCCATTTTGGATCCAAGATGGTGACTTTAAAGACATTTTGAAATATTTCCGTAACGTAATGGTGATGATTTACTGTCACAACAAATTTCGTGTTTCTATCTCCAGCCTTTAGGCTGTGCATATTATTAAAAAAAAATCATTTTGTTGGCCATTTTGGATCCAAGACAGCGACCTTTTTTAACATTTTGTAATATTTTCTTAATCTACTGGTGATGATATACTGTCATACCAAATTTCGTTTTTCTAGCTCTAGCCGTTTAGGCTGTGGCACCATGAAATCTTTGATTGCCAGAAATAGGGCACATACCATGAATACATAATATTCACTATATTTTCACGGAAACTTTGAATTCTATGAGGTTAGTTAACAGTTTTCAAATCTGATTCTATGCGCTTTATACTGGTGTCAACGACAGAAATATTCTTTCACAAACTTCTTGGTAATATTCAATCTAAAGCTTTACCAGCTGTTTACCAAAAATGCGTTTTTGCGCTATGTTCCCTTCTTCCGGCAATGTCCTAAATTTTAGTTCTTTTCTTATTATAATCTGTTGCGTTTCAACAATGGTTCTTTGAGGGAGACAGGGACCGTGGATGTTACTCCTCAGAGTTCCAAAAATATGACACCGAAAAGCTCCTAACAATAGTAATAACAAAGAAATAGTCTCGTACCCCCGATTGATAAAAAAACTCGAGCAGTGCATTATCGAGTCGCTGGGTCAGAGTATCAGTCTGATCATTTGGGTCAAGACTCGGTCATGAGTGAGTCGGGGCATTGAGTCAAGATCAAGTGAATGGGATCATTGGGTCAAGCTTCGGACCGGGTCACCGAGTCATAAAATGTGACCCGATTTCCCCAAAAGTTTATTCGAAATCAACGCCCGAAGGTGAGCTTGCATTCGCACGGCTCAAATTGTGAGTTCTAGGTTTGAGGGTGGATCATTCTTCGCTCTCCACTTCCGTACACAATCAGTCAAATCCTGCACAAGAAGTCGAATCAATGGACCTTGAAGGGTTTCAAATTTCGAAATATCCTGTCAAACAGCAACCCAGCTTTCATTTGTCAGGTATTGAAAACTCAAATTGTTTTCAATTGCAGCTTCAGACATGGACATGGCAAGCGGTCAGTCAGCGGTCGCAAGCCACCGGCACTGTTCGTCTATGGGATTGTCAATAAGTATACGTTCACTCGTACATTGTCATCTACCTGCTCTCATCCACCTCAAATTAGTCACGGCAAGGATTTCATCTGCTTTCAACCTCTTTCTCAAGAAGATTTTGACAAACTCAAAACAAACTGGCGTACACTTTGCTACTGATGTCGCTAAAACGGACCGCCTCTATAAGGTTGTTATTCGTAAACTTCCATTGGATACACTGATAGAAGACATTCAAGCTGACCTTCCCAGTAATTGAAGTTAAACAAATGTATGTACGCGAGCGTACTACTCATCAAAGAAGAAATTTGCCACTGTTTCTTGTCACCTTGTAATGTACTTTTAACATTCAGGAGTTCTACAACATCCAATATCTTTGCCACTACAGAATTTCTATTGAAATGTATCGTCTAAACAAGTTCCAACAGTGCTACAGATGCCAGCGTTTCAATCATTCGCAGTTCACCTCTTATATTAAACCACGCTGCGTAAAATGTGCTGAGAATCATCTCACTGCGGAATGTCCCAAGAAGACTCGTACTGAACCTGCAAAATGTGGAAATCCAGGACCATCCGGCGAACTACAAAGGATGTAAAATCTTCCAGAAATACAAAGCCAGTCGGGCTCCACCTTCAAAACAGCTTTCCAGGGCTGGTTCTTCTGTCTCCAACATCTCTCAAGATGTGCACCTAGCTGCTAAGAATTCACCGCAGCCACCTGAAGTCACCGCTACTAAAGATAATCACACCGAAACTTATCCGAAACATACAACTAAAAGTTCGTACATCCTTTTAGATCTAAAATCTAATTGAGCATTGTCGAGGTTGCGAAACTTTTAAGCCAACATTTGTTGATGATTCTTTTGAGGATAATGAAAGGAAGTTTAAACTTCAAATGTAATTTTGAAGTATTTCTACATATTTGTGATATTTAACGTCAGATTTCTCGATGATTCTGGTAACTGAATATCTGGTAAATATATCTGCTGTAATTAATTATTTGATATGAAAGCTAGAACGTCGCTAGAGATAGTTTCATGTGATGAAGGTTTCTTTAACAATGTCAACTGTTAGCCACTTATGGTTACACTGGTAAAAATCAAAGTCAATGATGATAAAACTAAATCAATTTGATATTTCATATCACCTCGTTAAATGCTTTGAAACTGCTCAGAAAGTAAATGTTTGCGTTGAATATTGAACTCGGCCTATCATTGCATTATGTTTAAATATTTGATGAAACGTATTTTGAACTCACCCAAAATAAAACAAATTTTATACCCTGATCAATTCCTCTCCCAAGAGCCTTTTCTATTCTCTCTCCAGGCCTGAAATAAAGATACTTAAAGACCACAAATTAAATTTCGTTCAATATATCTTTGATTTAGGTTGTTGACACTGCCTTCCGAAGATATAGCCAAGAGTGAACTTAGTATCAGGTATTTTCCTTGTCAAATAAATGTGTCTACAACGTATGATATAAATTGAAAACAAAACAGTGATGATATGAGGATTCAAAACGTATGTTGTTATCTCCCCCCCAT
>JAGDQP010010785.1:0-54757 GCA_022664845.1 Lepisma saccharinum
CTCCTCCCTAATCCTGGTATGCCATCCTAAAATTAGGCGAAACGGAATGTTTGCTATGATTAGTCAGGTGGAACAAAGTGTTTTAAGGTATTTGGAGACGTTATTGAATCGATTCGACTACTTAGTTTGCTCTCCACTAGTAGTAGTAATAGCAATTATACTAACCCTAGTAAAATTAAACAGTAGTACTAATACTACTACTATTAGTACTAGTAGTACTAACAGTAATAGTACTAATAGTAGTAGTACTACTACTATTACCAGCATTACACTACCACTATTAATAATAATAATTGAAAGTAGTTTGCAACACTGAAGCTCAGAAGCCTTCAAAAAGTCCTGGGGACGAGCCTCGCTGTTTTTGAACTTTAGGATGAAAAACTTTAGGATAAATTCACAGGCGTAGGCGGAGTGAATTTTAGTGGAGATATTTTTAAAACTCGAACCAACCTTAAAGCAAGTACTCTAGCCATTTATTACAATATATTTTTCTCTTCGTTTTATTATTCACTTTCTTTTTCGTTCTCTCGATACATTTTCACTTTCTTTTTCGTTCTCTCGATACATTATGATTACGGTACATCCGCTTTATACAGGAGTAACAGCCTTTTGTTAGTTACGTGATTCATATAGAACTTACGTTTGAAATATTTACAATTCTTTAGTTTATCTAAAATTATTTATTTATTTTTATCCTAATTTTTTCATATTTGTATCTTTAATAAAACACATGTTTCCAAATACTGTTTCGCCTTATTCCAACGTGCTGTTATGATCTGCAGCTGTTTCTTATCTATGAAAGGTTTAATGTGAATGGTTCCTGGAGTCACATGACATTTCATTCAATCCGTATTGTTCCTGCTAATTGGTTGTCAGTGTTATGTGACAGAAATGTGTTTTTTTTTAAATTCTGCTGCAGTTCGTTTGACGTTTCGGAATTAGTAAATTTGCGTGGTGAGTGTAACGATTTTGATATATTTAAGAAGTTACTGTGAATTATAATCAGCTTCTGATGTGTTTCTGAAGATGTTAGTTGTACCAATGGCTTTTTCAACTTTTTTTTCTCACAATTCCCTGGCCTGATACTACTTTTGCCATACATACATCGCTTCAGGTTAGGTAAAGTTAAGTTTGTTAGCTTTAGAAATATTAATATCGAATTATTTACGATGTGTACGATGTTATTGAGTTTCAGCTTAGGAAGAGTATATTTGAAGGGTTCCATGGGTGGTCCACTTTACAAATTACTGACTTCAGGTTAGGTAAAGTTAGGTTAGTTTGCTTTAGTTAAAAAAAAAACTCATGATGCGATTAATGTTACTCTTCGTAGACATAGTTTCACAAGTAGGAATTCAAGTCTGTTTTAAAGTTTTGTTTAATTTCTTTTTATTAAGTGGGCATGGGGGGTGAAGTACCCCCATAAATTTAAAGATAGTAAGTTTTGTACTGATATAGCAGTAATTATTGTTTTCTGTTACTTGTGTATTTATATGGAAAGCTTGAAATTTTGATCGGTTAGTAGTTTTCGAGATGATTATTTTCGTCGTATTTCAGGTTACGGCACGGTCCTCAAAGAACTTTAGCAGACGGTCCTCAAAGAATTTCACATTTTTCCGCGCGAATTTTCATGTAAAGTCTATTTCATGAGACCTGAGAGTAAGTAACAACAAACCGCGTTCCACAGCCAATGTCTGATTTGTTGCGTGCCTTATCACGCAGTTAGATAAAAATAGTTCTCATGAATATTCGCTAAAACTCAACGTGAGATTATTAGTTATTAACTAAGTTAATTTATAATAAGCAGATAAAAATGTTCATCTAGGATGAATGTTGGTATTTTAAATAGTGAATTATATTGCCATTAACAGTAATGCCTTCCTGCCACATTGGTTTCTCTCCTTCCCTTTGACCCATTCTCACTGTCACCAGCAGACGAAACTTCCAGTCCCGCGAAACACATGCTTTCCTCTTTGTTTGAGTTCAACAGTAGGGATGGGCAGTTCAGTTCGCTGAAAAGACCAGTTCGTTTAGTTCAATAGTTCGCGACTGAGATGGTCTCACTATAGCAACAGAAGGGCTTCTCTGATCACGTGGTAGCTGGTTTCTAGTTCGCGAACTGCAACTTTAGTTCAAATAACGGTAAATGAGAATGAAAGAGATGTCCCCGGGCGAAAGTGTTGTTACAATACCTCCCTCCTGTGCCCATTCCCTTCAAAGCAGCACGAGGGCCATGAAAGAGATGCATTGATGCACCCACCATTCTAGTCAGAGAGAGAGAGAAAGCGGAGTAAAACATCTGCTTGAGAAACATCACAAAAACGAACGCGGTTAAACTTGAAATTTCCCGCGATTTGTCTATGACCGGGGCGGGGGTGAAGTGCATACATGTCCTTTTCGTCAGTAAAACCCTCTAGTATGCGCACGCATTTAGTTCACTACGCGAACTAAGCTTTTTCTCTCTGTTTTATATTTTTCCTTCTATCTTTGGTTGCTGCTTTTCTACAGTTCTACATGTGAAATGCGCACGCATTTAGTTCGCTTGCGAACGACAATCTGTCATTCCACTTGAACTAGTTCGAACTGATCAGTAAAAAGACCAGTTCGTTCGCGAACTACACATAACACATCTCTATTCGACAGAGGCAAAAGAGAAGGGAAAGGGGAAAATTTCTTAATGTCTTCAGAGTTACTAACACATGGATAAAACACGAGCTGCATGGGGGCGGAAATATTTCTGTCTACAAAAGCCAACCCGGTTGCAGATAGGCCGGATGAATACGCTTGCTGGTGCTACGGTTGTTTACCTTTACTTTCAAGTTTCGTGGAATAGACTTTAATTGGCCTACATTGAGTTATTTTAGGTTTGGTAAGGTATACTACGAAACTAAGGTTGCGAATAATAAAACTTGCCACGTTGGTTAGTCTGTAACCGCCACTCAGAAACTAGTTACCAAAACAAGAACCTTGAACCTTCACATGAATATTCTATTTCATCTGTAAATTTTCCATTTTTGAGGGCTGTCTGCTAAAGTGAACCACAGGTTACTAGTCCACCATTCAGAGGTCAAGTTCGAGTGAACTGACTGTCAAGGATTGGGCTTTTTTTTATTTATATGTTAAAGAAGCAACATATTAATATAAGAACTAAATCCTGGAGAATCAGTTACCTCGAAACTTGCCCTCTGGGTGGTGGCCTAGTTATCTACACCCTTGTATTTGAAGTGGCATCTAAGATTCCAACGATATAAAATCACGTTAGGTGTGTTTTCAACACTGCTTTTAGATCTTTATTCCTTCTTTTCTCTGGTACAGGTAGTGCAAGTGGGCGTCAGAAACTGGAAGAATTACAGGTAGAATGGATAATAATCTTTCGTTCGGGAATGTGTAAGAAGTGAAATTACGTAGGGGAAGTGAATTTGAGTGAAGTAGTTCGCAAAAGATAATTACTTAAAGTTGAACTGACGTCAAAGGTGCCGACGATATGAAATCACAGTATATATATATATTGGCAACACTGCGTTTAGATCAGAATTCCCCCTTTTCCCTTAATTAGCGGTAAGGTCTGTAACCCTTCGGTTTACTCCGATATTGAATCAAGAGTGTGGTGAGGTATGTACTGTGTTCTGGTAGTTAGTGGATGGGCGAGAGGAGGATGTAGCTCGCCAATCGTTCTAGATTCTAAGTGATTAAGTCATGTTTATTAGTAATTACATAGTTTCGTGATTTCTAGTGGTATTGGTGTTCAGGAAATTGTGCACATTCACCCATCACGACCTCAAGTGTTTTTGATATCTCGTAACTCAGAACATCTATCATGGCCAACCTTCACAATTTTACCGTAAGACAACCATCAAAATTGATATTCATTCTGTACCGCATCGTCCGGCCGCAGTAGAAGTCCATCTCAACATCGAAAAAACTTATGGACTGGAAGTCCATGAAGTTTTACGAATTGAAATTAACACATATTATCATGCAATCTATCTAGAAGTGTTGAGTAACGCTCTCGCTGACCGCATGCTACACGACGTAGGCCCGGAAGTGAATTTTACTTTTAACCAGCACGAATATAATTTGGCAGTGTCCAAAGTGGTAGAAGACTTCTCCATAGTGACTGTGGCATATTTACCATCTCATTTTTCCAATAATGTACTACAAGACTACTTTAGTAAATATGAACAGGTAGTTAAAATTGAAGTCAGTAAACACAAGTAAGTGTTGATATATGCACGCCTCTGACGGACGACGCTTAGTTCACATTCGTCGCAATACAACACCACTCCAAATCTATGCTACTATTGGAAGTTACAAATTTCAAATCTTTTTTTGTAATGAAGGCATACTCCAGTGTAACACATGTGGTAGCACCGAACATAGAGCTTGTACGGCACCACCAACCACTAGTGTACAACCTAGGCCTCCGATCAATTTGCATAACACTGATAAAGATGTCACGCTTTTGACAACTTTAAATTACCCACAACTTAGTAATCCAACATCAGGCGCTAGTTTGAAGTCTCCCCATAGAGTGTTTTCTTCTCAACCAGAGGTAGTGTTCCCTCATTCCAGTGAATCATCATCCTTACCACCGCCAACAGAAGTTCCAACGATAATGCCTGTCTCAGTATCTTCAGTACCGATAACCTGGGACAACCTTTCGAATAAGACAGCCAGCACGCTGTCTACAACTGTTACTAGTCCTGATTCAGTATTGTGTGTATCAACAGTGACTCACATATAACGGTGATAGATCCTGATCTTAACGAAGATGTCCCTGTTTTTCACGCACCGCATGACAGCAGCACTCCACAGCAGCGTGGCGCTGAATCTTCATCTGACGTCGGTGGTTCCATTTCTGAGTCGGACGTGGAATCAACTTCGGACCCAGCAAACGAGCATCGTAGTTCTGTCGGAATATCACCCAAACGTGCTAACTCTGCATCTCAACCCTATCTTCATAAACCAGAAAAAGACAAAAAACGTAAACGCAGGTACAAGGTCCAATAACACATAGACTAAGTCACCTTCAATCACACACAGGCGATATAAAACGTCTGTGCCTCAATTATAACGTGTGTATCCATCGATCATGTGTACTAAGTGTTCAACGTGTGCTGGCACTCCGTCAACGGGCTATCGTTCCCTTACAGGCATCACCTTCCAGGTATGTTCTTTTGTCATTTTATTTTTTATGTTTCATATCGTATATGAGTGCAACCCAATCGTTTGGCTTTTCCACATTTAACGTCGCAGCCACAACTGCATCAGACAAGTGGAACTATTTGGCATCTCAACTGACGAAACTAAATATTGACATCTTCATTGCTTCAGAAACAGTTGTCCATACATATCATTCTAACAAATTTACTTATAACAATAATTACATCTCATCAGAAGTGCGTGGAGTAGTAATGATGAATCGTGGTGGTATTTTGTTATCTGAGGTCACATATCATCCGTCGGGACGCATTATTTATGTTTTTTTTAGAACAAGTACTCATCATTGGCATTTACGCCAAAAGTGGAACCCAACACCAGCGTCACCATGTATTTTTACGCGATTTAGCTGAGCTAATGCACGTCTATCATCAACATCCTGTCATAATCTTCTGTGAAATCAACATGTACCATCGCAATGCAGACAGCACCTCTCGTGTGCCACCTAGTCAGATCTATAAGCGCTTTCTCTCCACGTATAAATTAACTGATGTATGGCCACATCTGTTTTCCAACATACCTGGTTTTACCATGACTCCATATTATCAGGATATCATCCAAGAACCTTATCCAAAATATCCCGGCTGAGTTTGTAGGAAATCATGTTTAAGCTTGCCCATAACAGATTACTCATATATATATATATATATATATATATATATATATATAGCCCGAAGGAAAGCCGGGAGGACAATTTAAGGTAAATTTATGAGAAAAATGAAGGAAAATACTTACAGCTTATATGTTCCGTATTAGATCATACATATATTCACATATATAAAAGTCACTACGATATTTCGTGCACACATTTGCACGTAGTCATGTGTAGAGGAAGAGATCGAAGTGCACGTGTTCACAAAGTACAAGATTGAAGAGACAGTGGCGTTTGATACATCGTCTGCTGTGTCATTTTTCTCATAAATTTACCTTATATATTTTAGAATTACGGTCTACGGCGGTCTACTCGAAGGTCCCGGGTTCGAGTCCCGGCAGGGGCATGGGTGTGGATTTTAATGGTTAAAGGACGAATCGTGACGGGCCGAAGTCCAAAGTTACTCGACTGGCCCATATAAAAATAAAGTTTACCAAAGTTTTCAGAATTACAAACCGAACGTGAGAAAGTAACAGTTTGCTTAAAATGCACATCACTTTGTGTCTAATTATATGCCTTTGAGGCTAAAAATTAGAACTACAATATTGTTTTATCTGTCCGAATGGTCCCTAGCAGTACATCGATGTCGGCCGATATCAAAAACGCTTGATTTCGATTGATGATTTTATCGGTAATATCGAATGGGAAATAGGTTTACCAATATTACGGATATCGGAGATCATACCAAACGGTGTTGGAGATTGATATTGATAGTTATGGGAAAGCACAATCTTTCGCTGATAGATATTACTATTTTTATATTAGTTTTAGAAAAAAACTGCTGTTATGATGAGTGATTACTTAGTCTTTTATTCAACTATTCTTTTATCTCGATATACAGCTGAAAATTTTCGCACTTCTCTGCTACTTGGTTTGAACCTATAACCTTGTGATTTGTAGTCTGTTTTATCAACTGCGCCATGGAGGCATCCAATGAGAAATACACGTAGATTATGCGCCTCTTCAACTCAGGCACGGAATGTGCTGCTATAAACAGTATTTAAAGTAAAGAAAAGAGTTGCTGAGGAGTTGTTATGCTTCCAATACTTTGCCATTTTCAAACTTATACGACGCTTTTCTGAACGATATCTACTAGTCATTTTATGTTTTTTTCATTTTTGATTGAAATTCAGTACGTTTCGTAAATTTCAGGAATAGCATTAAATATCTGCAGTTAATTAAGTAAAGCTTAAAGTAAAGTAAAGTAAGTAAAGTAGTCTGCTTAGACTAATGCAAATTACTTTCTAAGGAACCAGATTCTCAATTAGCGTAGTTCGCATAACCAATTTATTAAACAATACAGTATACCATCATGAATGCGAAACCGTAAAGAACGTACATACTGATCTTTAGTCAGTCAATCGTCTTAAGCATTCAATATACATTTCAACACTGAACAGACCTCGTCTAGTAGGTGTAATCACACATACTTACTTCTTAAGCGACAAATACTTTATTTCAGATAACCAAATATTATCCGAAATTAGTTTCATTTAAGAAAAACAAATCATAAAAAAAAAAAAAAAAGTTGTCAACAACAAAGACATGTCTGGACAGTTTTACATGTTTAGTTCCATGGACGATAACCTGATAGCCTTGCAATATCGAAATGTCGTACCGCGCAAATATTGATCTAAATTGAACCAATATCGATATCCACGTTATTGGCCAAATGTTTGCCTGACGTTCTTGTGCTGCTAGGGATTGTTTTTGCTACATTTGCCATTTAGAAATAGCGGATACGAAAAATGGAATAGTAAACATTTACTGAGAATGCTCATCATAGTGTCTAAATATGTGTTTTCGGAGCCAGTTTTTGAAAATGTGGTGTTTTTATTCCTCTGAATAATGGCTTGTACTGTGTGTGTCATTTTAAAGTGGTGCATATGAAAATTGGAACATCCAAATTTACAATTGGAACATCTTGCTGTTCAAACCTAGAATTTTTGAAATAGGTTAATTGATTTGTTTATTTCCAAAAGAATATTACCGGTACTTCGAGCAAAATTTCAGAGACATTTGGTGTATTATATTTGATGATGGTAGGGGTTCTGCCCGATGGCAGGTCCTGCCCCGAAGGTTCCTTTGCAAGATGAACCGATAGTTTGCCGTTACCTTCCATCGCATGAGGTGACGGGGACGTCTTAGGGGCCTACATTTTAATGTGGATTCCGAACCACTTGTATCACAACTGGGAATCGACTTAATTATGAGGCTGAGAGCGTTACTACTTACCCACAGGGAACTTTATAATTCAAAGGGTAGGTTTATTGTATGTATCTTCAGATTGTAATTGAAAATTAGATTTAGTGCTTCTTTTCAGATTTCTGATATAAACAAGTGCAACATCATGGCAAATAAAAGAACCTTATTTAATTACCAGCGGTTAGACAGGAAACGGAGCCCTGCTTTTGCATGGTGGTTAAGTTCTATTAAAATTGATGATTCCACAGCAGATTGCTACAGGATGTTAATTAACTGTTTGGTCGCAGTGGGGTGGTATCTAAAGGACAGCCGGTGGTTTCGAAACGCCGTGTGGGACCGACAACTTGTGGAAACGTTAGGTTGTCCTAATAAAACATGAAACAATAGCTAATGCTACATATCACTAAATAATATAACTCCTGAAATGTTGCCGTGCATTTTTAAACAATCTCTATAACTTGCAATTTTGCAATACACGCAGAAGGTATTAAGAGTTATATATATATAAAATATAAATCACAGCCATATTCAATCCACTAGTGGATGAGGTCTCTCCCCGAAGGGAGGAGTTGGTCTACTGCTCCCACGCTGACCAGACGGGTTTTGTTTGTGTGTGTGTGCGCGTGCGTGCACACGTGTGCACCTGCATACCCGACAATTGTGGCAATACACACCAACTCTCCAACGACAGAAGTGGCACTTTTTCAAAAAACCGGTTGAGTCTTACACGCTTGTGTAAAAATAGATAAAAATTCTTTAATTTTCGAGTGTATACCTTCGTATGACTTGGAGATACACACTGGTATACAAGCGTTATTTTCCATTCTGTCAGATACAAACATTCTGATTGGATGTCAGAATATTCTTTTGTGTTCTGTCTTACTATTAGCTACCTTTCGAGCACAATCCGATCACCCTTTCCTATTGGCTGAAAGACGCGGGTAAACCATACCAGCAAAAAATGGAGACGGGTTTCAGAGACAAAGTTTTTGTCTTAAAGTAAAAAAGTAAGTAAATAGTTATTTTTAGTGACTTTAACGTCGAAATATTTAATGAAGTTAGTTATATAGTATATGTGTGTAGTAGTTATTAGGAAATATAGATATGTATTAAAACTAAATCTGTTACGAAATTCACTTCCAGAGCAGGGTGCAAATTCTTGACTGAAGTGATTTTATTACACAAGTTTTAGGGTATGGTCACTATGAATGACGGATCGCCTTAATTTCATGAAATTTGCATAGCACGTACATCAACCTTAGAACTCAGGAAATTTTGTGCGGAAATAAATAGGGGCTGCGTTAGGCCCTATGGAATTTAGAGGTAGTCACAAGAAAAGTAAGTTGATTTTTACTTGTAAATTGAATAGACGTGTTAGTATCTCCCCACAAATGATTTGGAAGTGGTATTTGGTAATAATTAGGCCCTTGGACTTAGGAAGACACTCCAAATTATTGATGTTACATACATGGGGACCAGTTTTCGTAACCTGCCGAACGGTTCACTGTGAGTTATACGCCTAGTACCGTATCTGAAGGCTTCAGTGAATTTGGGGAAGGGGGACGTATTAAATGCCTTCTCATTTTTTTTTTAGTAATAGGGGCAATATCCCCCCTTTCGGCATCAGAAGTATGTATTTTAGGCTTAAAAAAGCCGGTTGTCTTATTCAGCTGAAATAATTGAAAGAAATACCCTGTTGTTCAATAGTTTTTGTTTTGCTGCTAGCCTAATGTCCTCTAAATATAATTTGAAGTTCGTGAATTTCACACAACGGTTGCTCATAATGTAAATAAGTACTCGAGTGTCTCTCGGGTTGCTCGAATTGGCACTTGGTGTCAATTAAAGTGTGTGGTTTCAGAGAGAAATTGCCACCGACCCAACATCGAATGCTCACAATGATGGCAACGACTCGTGGGACACACAAGTTGCTGCATATCAGCAATATGTTAATTCATATATCTAAGTGATCATTACCATGCTTGTTTATAGCAGTGTGTAGGGTAGTGGCTGAGGCTTTTCTACATACTGCGAGTGGTTCTGGTTTCAATGCAGGCTAGCTACCTTCTCTTCAGTAGCTGTACAATTGTCATGAGAACTGTCATCCAGACTTTGTGTTTTCGATTTTTCCTCATTCAAAGAAGGAGAATCCCAGAGTTGCATAACCCAGGCCGATTGCGTCTCCAATCCTTTCCCAGGATAGTGTGATAGGACATAATACGTCGTTTATATTGAAGCGGCCTGGGCTAGGCTTTTTTTTTTTTTTCCTGAGAACGTAGTTAGTGACTTATCGAAACTTACATACAATATGTTACATTTTCAGTTCTGCAATGTCGGAAGTATGTGCTGTCTGTAAAATTTCGAGGTTTCCTTTAATAATGGTAAGTACTCACCCTTTAGAGATAATTTTCAATTGAGGGGGTCGGGCAGATAGTTCCAAGCAAAGTTTTTTACACTGTTACACCATCATACTAAATCTCATGTCTCTAGCTTCAGCGGTTCTGTCTGTGCACTTTTTACATTTATACCAGTTTTAAAAAGAATAGGATTTTCCAAAACTTCATATTTTCCCCGTATCCTTCTCTTAATGAAATACCTTAAAGGGAAATTTCGTATTTATATTTTTAGTGGTTCGAGCTACGTAAATAGGTTTAGCAGCGATATTGCATTCAATAAGAGGACTCCCAAATAACATACTGTCCCCAACATACTCTTCAAGACACACCTTTATCTCAAATTTAATTTCTCTAAGTCCAGCAGTTTGGTCTGGGATTTTATATCTGTGAGTGAGTCTGTGGTCATGGGGTTTTATAGTATATTAGGTTCGCAAATCATTATCACGTCGAGACATTAGGATGGTAAATGAGATTAGAATTGTTCTGATCATCTATTGCAATCAGCAGTGACTCCGATAACGTAGCTCTATTTCTGGCATCCTCTAAGCTTTCAAAACTGATTTTTTTCAGAAGTTTGAAAATGCGGCTTGGAATTAGGTCCATCTGATCCCTTCAATTTTAACTGAAATTGAAACATTTCTTGTAGGTGAATGTGATCTTGTTTTGTAGTCTATATATTACTGGGACATGAAGAGAAATTTTTAAAGAAATTGCTTCCTTCGCCTTTTTTTAAAATAATTACAATCTTGGACTAATGCAGGGCCAGAAAGACAATTAATGTGTTAATACTCGTGGTTTATAGCTTGTTCGACATTTCTACTAATATGGGCATCGTCGTAAACTTGGAACAGTCAAGCAGATTTGTGTGTACAAGTGAAAATCTCACTACTAGAACTAGTAGTTACCAATTTCTGTCGGAGCCTTCTTCAATGGATATATTGACATCTCCACTTAAGGTGCTCTAAATGACATTTGCAATTGGTAAACTTCACACAACGGTTGTTCATCATGTAAATAGGAACTCGTGTGTGTCTCAAGTTGATCGAATTAGCACTTGCAATCAATTGAAGTGTGTAAGTTCGGAGAGATATTGTCACTGAAGATCGTGTATACCCAGCATCGAAAGCTCACAATGATTGCCAAGTACCTGCATATCAACAATATGTTAATTTACATAGATAAATAGGCACTAACATGCCTAGGAGTGCGTAGGGTAAATGACTGACGCTTTGGTATTTTCTGCGAGTGGTCACGGGTTCGCTTCCCGATAGAAACACTCGTTACAGCAGGCGTAGAGATTCTGTGAGAACTGTCATCTTGACTCATGCGTGAGGTTTGCCTTCGACTCTCCCTGAGGAGAACCTCATAGTAGTATAACCCAGGCTGATTGCTTCTCTAGTTCATTTCCAGAATAGTGTGATCGTATAAAAACACGCCGTTTAACTGTAAGTGACCTAGACCTGAATTTCCCAGAAATTTTATAAGTAATATAGCTTTTTTTAAAAAATGTAGTCACAGACATAAACAAAATACTACATTGAAGTTATGCCATGTCGGAAAACGTAATAATGTTACTCGGGAAAAAATATATTTCACACGTGATGAAGCACTATGAGCTCGTATGAACATCGTTGTTTGTAAACTTTTAGTTTCGATGTATCCTCTCAAAATGGCTTGTGATCACGCAGTACAGTTAATTGTCATTATAACTCAGTTAAGCGGAAACATTCTTTGAAGGTAAATCTTATCTTGATTTGTTGTTTACAAGTGAAAATCGCAGTACTAGTTAACAACTTCTGTCGGAGTCTTCGGTCCTCGAGACCAAGGGTGCCCACAGACGGGTTACAGGGCGCAGGTTGCGCCCATGAGACTTTTTGGAGGGATATATTTTTCATTGAAAATGGGACGATCAAACTTTAATCATATTATATTGATGCTTAAAAAAAAAAAAAAAAAGATTCGAAGGAAAATTAGCATGAATAACAATTTAAAGTAAATATTTTCATAGTGAATGTTTTAATTGGAAATATCAATTGTTGTGGGTAGACGTAAGAATTAGCGAAAACATACACAGATATAGAAAGATCTGCTTAGAAGGAACGGGGACAAAAGCTAGCACGTTAAGTAGACATTTACCGTAGGGCTATGTATTTCATACTCAGGAACTCATTATTTATTTGTTTTTTGGAGGGGGGGATATGAGCAAGCATTCTCGCACACTTTGCTTTTCGCCCTCTATTTTGAGGGGAGGGCCAAAACCTTATAGCCCAACCTAACTACTCTATCTTATTTGTGTGTGGGGGGAGGAGAATAGACTAACTAACTTGACTATCCATAGATATTTGGATCTTGCAGGAAGCTAATAAATGTGAAAAATAGTATTTAGAATAATTTTCTTAATCAGTCTTAAGGATGAACTATAAGTCGCAACCAACTATACGTGAAAAACTAGCCATTACGGGATTGAAGCTAGGACTCCAAAACGGCCTAAACTACATTGCAACGCTTTATCTTTTATTATTATTATTATTATTGTAATATTTCGTGGACTGGATATTGCTTAACAATAGACTATTAAAGAAAACAATGTATAAAGGCTGTTTAATGAAGAGTGATAATCATTTCTAATACTTCATATATTTGCTGTAGAGAATTATTTTTATATTGTATGTTGTCTAAGGTGAAATGACGTATTATACCATACATACATTACATATGCCTACCATCTAGGTTGCATATATGATATGAAAGTAATATTCTACAGCTTATGTACCAAGCATAAGAAGTAATGACCAGTCTTTATTGAAGAGCCCTCGTACACTGTTCAGTTTTTGCACTGTGCAAGAACCTCATGTGTTACATTTTTTTCGAATTTAGCTTTTGCAGTTTATGAACATGTCTAACTTTATCACCTTAAAAATCAGTTTTATGTACTTCCCAAAAAGGATCAAAATAATGTTTTTTTTTAACCATTTTTGCATACGTAAGAGTAGAATTAAGCTTAATTAGGGATTTTCATTTTCTTATTTTTATTTATTCCCCCCCTTCACAATTCTACATTTCTGACGGAATAGGTTACATTCGTTACAATAAAGAAAGTATCTAAGGTAAACGAAAGAAACTACGCAGAATTCCTCGCATGTTTGCACATGTCAATAATAATTGTTGCACTTAAAAATTTTATGCCAGGTAAAATCTGTGTAAGAAAATGTTGAGATTTTTCAATCTAGTAGAGAACCTTAGACAATTAACGTGATTCGTCATAGAATGAATTCGTGATATAACATGTGTAGAACAATGTAATCAGCAATACTTTATACTTCATCCATGAACGTTACAACCTATTTTACTAGCAGTAAGTTCTAAAAGTTTGAAGAAAAATCATAGTTTCTTGCATGTAGTGTTCTTGTAACGTACAAAGAGAAAATAAACGTCCAGCCAGATAGAGAGAAGTCCACACTTATTATAAAAGCGAAAAGTTACAAAACAGCTGACTTTGATTTTGTCAAAGTTGATCCCGATATCCTATATATATATATATATATATATATATATATATATATATTGGGGGGTTCAAATTTCGGAAGGGGAAGCCAGTCCACTCGGTGTCTGACTTGTTTGCGTACGCGGGTTGACGAGGTGCGGTATAAGGAGTTTGTTTCTTTTTCCTTTCAGACGATTCCCATACTCAAAAATGTTCGTCTCTTTTCCCGACCCAAGCGAAATTTCATGATGCCAGACGTATGAAAATTGTCACCTCGGTGTCATCTCAGAGATTCAGTCAATGTAGCGTGAGTGTTGGTCCGGTGCTGTTGTGATTTTTTTCTAGTGCATCTTTACTCCGTGCGACTTTATCTCTTCGATAATGCCTTCAGTGTGCAAAAAATGGTAAACTATTCATAGTGAAGCCAGAGAAGTTATACGGAACGTAATAAAACAATGTGACCAAGAAGCTAACTAATAAAATTATAGGCTGCATTAAACTTTTAAGTTCGGGGGAAGTGAGGACCTATCACTTAAATACATCTCTGGTTACATATGTAGCGGGAAACCTACAAATGTGCTAAATTTCTATTAGGATTTAGGAATGTTTCAAATTGGCTCAAGAAATGAGCAATTACTACTGGAGTAGATTGCAACTAGACGCCTCGCAGTTATTTGTAGTAAAGACGGAAGTTTCTGAGAACTTGGACAATAGTTCAGAAGGAAAAGGTTTATTGAATTGAATTGATGTATGGTCTTTAGGCAGCTATGGCTCCGGCTGGGAAGAGTAGGAGAAAGGATGCGGGAAGGAGTCGGCCAAGTCCTAAGTTGAAGGTACCATTTGTCTGGTGTGTTAGTAAAAACCTGACAAGACCTTTTAGGATGGTCGGCCGCTGGGATAGAACCAGGCCATTTCGAATACGAAACCCCCCGTTCTAACGTAATATTCTAACACATAATCATATAAAGCTTTAGCATGTTCCACCAAAGTCCTCAGCACAACTATTATTCAATTCTTTTGTAATTTCTTGATGTGAATCAAGCAGGCAAACAACTTCTTGCAGGGGCGAGTGCATTCACTCCGTCATCTTTATTGCAGTGGCGAGATAAACTTCGCTTGAAGCCGTCCTCGGAATTACACATATCCAGAAGGTTGATGATCAAGGTCAAAATTATTTTGGGGTAAAAGGACTACAGAGAGAGTCGCACCTGAAGAAAACAATGCTCTAAACACATGTGCAGAGTGCGCAGAGAACTCACCAAAGGACCAGCGGAAGTCTCGGATAAATGACGGAAGAAAACGTTAAGAAAACACACACAGTTACAGGGAAACAGTAGTGAGGCATAATAGCGTTCGTATGACCCAGTGCAGCGTACTACAGCTTCAAAGTGTCACGCCGCAAGCATTCAAAACCAAGTTATTCCCCATGAACAAACAGTCCACAACTCAATCCAGAAATACTTAACACTACTACTGTGTCTTGAGCACGTACGCACCTCACAGACGTTGTTGAAACTGTCCGCCATTGACGTCCATACACAGCTGACATCGGCGAAGTTAAGGAGTTTCTGGTACGAGCAAACACATCTGGTGAGTCCCTGATTGCCCCTGCAGCTGCAATGACAAGAGCAAGGAGATCCTCCTGAGTTGGCACCCCGATCTCATACACTAATCGTTTCATTTCTACCCACAGAGAGAAATCCAACGGTGTCAGATCGTGGGATCGAGGTGGCCACGGTACAGGTCTACCTCTACCAATCCAAAGATCGCCAAACACATCGGCAAGAACGGCCCTAGCTCCGTGGTCAAAATGTGCGGGCGCGCCGTCATGTAGAATCCACATGTTACGCGTCGAGTTTCCAGTGGTACGCTCTCTAAGAGTTCCGGCAGCACATCACGTAGAAGCACACGATAGATCGGACCACGCAAACGATGGGGCAACATGTTAGGTCCTATCAAATGGTCACCTATTATGCAACACCACACGTTCACAGCGAACCGATGTTGATGCTGTTGAACACCGACGGCATGCGGATTTTTTTACATCCCAGACGTGGCTGTTGTGCGCATTGAACACGTCATCCCTAGTGAACATTGCCTCATCTGTCCAGAAAACTAATGTTGGGAACTGCGGGTTGGCATGCGTTCGTTGCACATACCATTGGCAGAATGCCACACGCAAGGGAAGATGGCAAGATGTCGTGCACCTTCTGCAATTTAAATGGGTGCATGCCCTCCTCCTGCAGAACGCGAAGTACATTTGTATGATGGGTGTTTCGTAGGAGATCAATGGCACGTGTGCTGGTGCTAGGGCAGTCCCTTATTGCATTCAATACGCCCTCCTCAAATTGCACAGTGCGGACAGTTCGGGATTTTCCACGGTCCCCACTACTGGGTAGCAGAGATCCTGTTTCACACAGGCGCACATCAAGGCGTTGAAAGAAGACGTGTGATTGTAACCGCCTATTTGGAAACTGCGTGATAGAGACGACGTGCTCCACGGCTATTTGTATGGGCCTCACCATATATGAGATACATGTCAGCAAGCTCCTGAAAGGTGTAGTCCGCAATTGTTTTGTTTCACACTTGCTAACAACAACGGGGAACTTCACTTCCTCTTGCGGGTCCACTACTCTATTAGTACACCCGTATGTCACACACAGAAAACCATACAGTTGTTTCCACACGAGCAATTAGCTGGAACACTACACTACAGCACTTGTACCCCTTGGCGCAGTTCAACCATATACTATTATTCAACTGTAAGTAACCTAGGCCTGAATTTCTCAGAAATTTATATTAAAAAAAAATAGACACAAGAAATATACTACACTGAAGTTATTCCATGTCGAAAGAACGTAAGAATATTACTCGGGAAAAAATATATTTCACACGTAAAGAAGCACTATGAGATCGTATGAACATCGTTGTCTGCAAACTTTCGATGTATCCTTTCAAAATTGCTTGTGATCACGCACTACAGTTAATTTACATTATAACTCAGTCAAGCCGAAACATTCTTTTAAGGTAAATCTTATCTTGATTTGTGTGAACAAGTGAAAAATTCACTAGTAGTTACCAAATTCTGTCGGAGCCTTCGTTACTCGACACCACACTTCTTCAATGAATATATTGACAATTACACTCGAGGTGCTCTAAATGGCATTTGTAGTTGCTAAATTTCACACAACGGTAGCTCATGATGTAAATAGGAACTCGTGTGTGTATCTCAAGTTGCTCGAATTAGCACTTGCAATCAATTGAAGTGTGTAAGTTCGGAGAGATATTGTCACTGGATATCGCTTATACCCAACATCGAAAGCTCACAATTATGGCCAAGTACCTGCATATCAACAATATGTTAATTTACATAGCTAAATAAGCATTACTATTCCTAGGAGTGCGTAGGGTAAGTGGCTGACGCTTTGGTATTTTTCGTAAGTAGTCACGGGATCGCTTCCCGATAGAAACAATGTTATAGCAGACGTAGAGATTCTGTGAGAACTGTTATCTTGACTCATGCGTGAGGTTTGTCTTCGACTCTCCCTGAGAAAACTCCCAGAGTAGTATACCCCAGGTTGATTGCTTCTCTAGTTCATTTCCAGGATAGTGTGATCGTATACGTCCTTTAAGGCCCCTCGCTACTCTATCCCACACTTTTTAACGTTTTTCAAAATATTTCAAAATCTAATTGCATCATCACAATTTTAAGAAGATACATCTCTAATACTCACAAATTACCATGAAATACAATGAACAGCAATCTCGAGATCTTGTCCGTTGAGGAGTGATTCGTTGTCAAAAATTATGACGTCACTATTAAAAATGCATCACTCATCAATGACCAAGATCTCGAGATCGTTGTCCATTGTATATAATAGTAATTAGTAAGTACTAGAGATGTATCTTCTTATAATTTTGATAATACTATTAGATTTTGAAATATTTTGAAAAATGTTTAAAAAAGTTGGTTACAGAGTAGCGGGGAGCCTTAACTGTAAGTAACCTAGGCCTGAATTTCTCAGAAATTTATATTTGGAAGTAATATCGCTTTCTTTTAAAAAAAGTAGTCACAGACATAAAATATATACTACACTTAAGTTATGGCATGTTGGAAGAACGTAAGAATATTACTCGGGAAAAATATATTTCACACGTGATGAAGCACTATGAGATCGTATGAACATCATTGTCTGTAAACTTTTACTTTCGGTGCACCCTTTTAAAATGTCTTGTGATCACGCAGTACAGTTAATTTTCATTATAACTCAGTCAAGTCGAAACATTCTTTGAAGGTAAACCTTATCTTGATTTGTGTGTACAAGTGAAAATTTCACTACTGGTTACCAACTTCTGTCGGAGCCTTCGTTACTCGAGACCACACTTCCTCAATGGACGTAATGACATTTGCACTTGAGGTGCTCTAAATAGCATTTGCAGTTGGTAAATTTCACACAACGGTTGCTCATGATGTAAACAGGAACTCGTGTGTGTGTCTCAAGTTGCTCGAACTGGTACTTGCAGTCAATTGAAGTGTGTAATTTTGGAGAGATATTGTCACGTATTGCAAATATCGGTTGTTCATAATGACGGCAATAACTTGTGTCCCACACACTAGTTGCTCTAAATGTCATTTGATACGCTTGATATTACACACCAGTTGCTCACAATGAAGACAAGAACTTGTGTCACACACAGATGCTCTAAATGCAATTTGAAGTTTTTTGGATGTCTCATAGATTACAAGAACTGGTGTCTAACAGTTATAGCTTTCAGTTCCTTTGCACTCTGAAAATTGGTTAAAAAGAGAGAGTTAAAAAATAGGGAAGCATACAACTGAACTAACTCAAGGAAACACAGTGATGGCTTGCATTAATTTTCTGCGAGCGGTCCCGGATTCGATTCCCAGTACGAACACTTTCGTGAAGTTAAAAAGACTCTTTTAGATCATCTTTCCTGTATGGGACGTATTTTCTGTATGCCCCTACACAATTTGGCAAATGTCAAGGCGACAACCTAAGACTGGTTCGTACTCTAATCCTTTTTTCCGATTTGTGTACTCATTGGTCGGGGCTGATTATCTTAGGTACCAGGGTAGCCCATAAATGCAAATTATAAAGTAGATAACCATGTAAGCGTATCTTTCCTTTAGTTTAGTGTATGCAAAATCACTTTTTGAGAACTTTTTTACATTTTAAGTACTACTAAGTGGTTAATAATTCTTTCTTCAGCGAATATCAACATGTGAATGAATATATAATTAGAGTTTCAAACACCTTTTGTCCTGCATCCCAGGGTTGCCCATAGTGGGCCCAGCCCTATAAAGAATAGCGGGTTTTTCGGGTTGGGACAACTGAAAAACCCTTTTTAAAATCCAATAGTGCGTTTTTTATTATCTTACTTTCTGTACTGTTTCTTAGATGGGGAGAATTTTATAGAATAGAATATTATTTTTAAAATTGCATGTTAACGTTAAAAATCTGGATGAGATGACTTCCCCAATATGCCTAAATTTCTTATATTTGGCACCTCTTATTCCCAAACAGGATATTTTGTTTTTGCAGAATAGGGTACAAATTGTGTGGTAAATGATTGGTCGTCTTTCTTAAAACTGTCATACACAGCGAATGTTTCTTTAAGAGAAAAACCTTTCCTGGAGAGTATTTTAACATGTTCGGAGGTAGGCGAATATCTTTGAATTTCCCTGGAGGGTTGTCACTATGCACCAGATACTATTAGTAGCTTTGAGAACATTTTCGAAAGAACTATTTATTTATTTTCCGCCATCTTGGGGAGCTAGGATGGAAAAATGTGTGTATCTGGCTCTCCCTCTTCGTCTTTCTAAAGATGTAACGTGTCTTAAAACCGGAACTTGAATATAACGGAAATTTTTATTTTACCGGCGATTCTTTTTTACTTTCTTCCTAAATTTGTATAAACCGGAAAACAATATCGGAGCTATTGTTTTCCTTTATGCACTGAATTAGAATTTATGTCCTTTAGGCAACTTATGCTCAGGCCTAGAGAGAGAAGCGCAGCAATATGGAAAAGCCCTGACCTTACAGAAGGTTCTATCCCGGCATTCGGTTGGTGGCACTGACGAAAGCAGGGAAAACCTATGTCAGGATGACCGGTCGGAGCAGGGTTCGTGCCCACGCTCGACCTACCCAATGCCGGTTTTGCAGGCAGACACGCTACCCCTACACCACCTGCTATAATAATACTAATAGTAATTATTATTATGTAATGAGTAGTACTTGAATATAAAGCAGATCGTAACATTTTCAGTCCCAAAAGCCCAAGATAATCTGAAAGAACCCGAAAAACTCACATGCGCCCACTTTTGCTGTGTCCAACTTATGGTATACACACGAAATTATGGTATAATCGATGCAAATTTTGTCGGTACAGACGGAACACTAGCAGGAAACACAGGTGCCACTTTTACTTGTTCCAACTTCTGGTATACACACGTTTGCTTACACTGTAGGTTAAAACATATTTTAACACAAGTTGCCAACTTTGTGTGTGTATAATCAGCGCCAATTTCTTCGGTTACGACTTTAGGGTGCTCGTTTCCTGAGGTCAATTTTCAGCTTCCAGACCCTGATAGAAATGTAGTAATATTTGTCGCGCAGCTTCCCTTGAAATATCTCGTAAAAATGCCCATTAGTTTTCGAGATATGGAAGGATGCTCCTTTCGTGGTGACGACACTAGGGTGCCACTTTCGGCTGGTAAACCTGTATAGTTTTTTTTTAGTATTTTTTTTTTACACATAAGATGTTTTGATCTACTTGTAATTATTTTTGGTTTCTGTTTTACTTATTTATAAACTTTCTTCGTTTTTATTCCAGGATGGGCAGTTTTACTTCCGCACCAAAGATCCAGAATGAAGATACTCAAGATAGTGATATTGACTTACCAGAGCATTTGACACGAGATGAATTACTTGAGTTTTGTCACAGAGAACTGTCTGATCTTCCGTCACTTGTAAAACGATCTTTTCAGCGTGCAGATCAGCAGCTTGATGATACTGTTTCTGGTGTAAGAGTTCTTCAGTGGAATTTATTATCGAAAGGTAAATGCAATCATTAATCTTTGTAATTTTATGTTAAATACGATGGGGCATCGTTATGATCACCTCTTGACACCTTTTTTGAACTAAAGGTGCCTGGCAGATCAAGGACCACTATAGACTGTCACGAAAGAAGTTTTTTTCTTTGTAAGTAGGGAAACTGTTAACATATAACATGTAGTTAGGATGTAACTACTTTATATTTTTTACTTTTTTGTCTAACTTTAACATGAAGAGAAAAGCACGCATAAACTAACTTACATATGTTTCTGTATACAAACCGAGCGGCCCCGACTCAACGGTAGAGCGTTGGCTTTGCATTCGGGAGGTCGTGGGTTCAATTCCAGCGGCCGGCCGATCATCGTGACTAAAGCTTTTCCTCAGTCATACCAGTCAAAACTTAGGCCCTGACAGACACCTTCCTGCATCTTTTCCCCTCCCCTATTCCGGCCTGAGATGCCTAAAGGCCATAAATGAAACTAAAAATACAACTACAGATAAGAAAACAATCTTGTTTCAATAACGGAAAGTGCTGGAGTACTTAAATGAAATTAAATGCGGAAAGACCCAATATATAGAATGTATATTGATTACGTAATATTACAAAGAAACTAAGATATAACAAAAGTATGCTTGTTTTTATTCTCGCGTACTTCTTGTATTTTAAGATCACAAAGTTAAAGTTTTGTGGATTTTACATATCATTCAATAGTTAGAATGACAGTTACTGGTCTTCCACCAGGCGCCTCCCCAGGTGGCGGATAGGGTAATGCCGACCAGATATGGTGGGTACCGGAAATATCCCGGGGCGGAATACAATCAGTACTGCTGCCTTGCAGTTAGTAGAGGGGCCTACAAAGGCTAGGGGAAGATAACCCCGAACAAAAATATCACGGTGAAGGGAAGGAGCTTCACCGTTACCAACCTGAGACTGATGAATGACATCGGGAAGGCTCAGAGATGGACAGAGGACGATATCTTGAATGTCTGCCTTTACTGCGAGGTCGTAGAGCTGACAACTGTACACCGCTAAATCATGTCAAGAAATAGTAACAGATGGTTCATGGACTCTCCTGAGGTAAAATATTCCGGAGGTAAAGTAGTCCCTCATTCGAATCTTCGGGCGGGGACTGCTTCAGGGGGTTCCAAGAACAGGATTAAGAAAGACCTTAGAATAGGAACGTGGGACGTACGATGGTTATACAAAACGGGCGCTCTTCAGGTGGCGGTACGCGAGACCGAGAAGTATTAGCGATGCAAGAAGTTCGGTAAGAGGGTCAAGATAGTATTCGACAGGGCAAGTACACTTTCTACTGCGGGGGAACACAGTCTCACGATTTCGGAACAGTATTCCTCGTTAAGAACAGTATCCTTCCGGTGGTTCAGAATATAGAGTTCATAAACGAAAGACTATCGTACGTTACGATACATACTCGATGGGGCAACAGGGTTTTAATAAATGTCTATGCTCCGACCGAGGTGGCTAATGATAACGACAAAGACATATTCTACGATGAGCTAGAAAGGCTGTTTGACCGATTACCGAAGTATAATTAAAGAATTGTGTTGGGTGATTTCAACATAAAAGTAGAAAGGAAAAAATATATACCTACTATAGGTAAATACGAATTCAGCAACAACAATGGACAAAGACTGATAACTTTCGCAATTTCGAAAAACCTACTGGCAAAGAGTACGTACTTTGAACACAAATACACAAGTGTATCTCCGGACGGCAAAACTCTCAGCCAGATCGATCACGTATCGCAGATAGACGAAGAGCGCAGCGAAGGAACGTTTAAGTGAGAAGAAACAACAGAAAAACAAACCTTGGTTTGATGAAGAATGCCTTAAACTTCAGAGGACGAACGAAAACGAGCAAGGCAACGATGGCTAAGTAATAAAAGCGAAGCAAATACCAACCACTACAGTAACGCGAAACGAAACGCCACAATCGGATTAAGAAACAAAAAGCGAGAATATCTGACGCAGAAGATTCAGGAGATAGAGGAAAACGGCAAGACAAATAACATACGAGATCTATACAATGGGGTAAACTCGTTAAGAAAAGCTTACCAGCCGAGGTTAGGAATGATTAGAAATGAACGTGGAGATCTTCAGGCTGATCCTACAAAAATTGTCGATGTGTGGAAAAGTTATTTCGACAAACTTCTTAATGTACACAACGAGGAAGAAACAGAGGAATTTCAAATCCATATCGCAGAACCGTGGATAGCCGAACATAGCGAGATCGAGGTCGAAATGTCGGTAAAGAAATTGAAAAATTTCAAATCACCAGGAATAGACAATATTCCAGCCGAATTAATTAAAGCTGGAGGAACATCACTAATCAAGGAACTACATAAATTGATAAGTGTTATATGGCGAAAGGAGGAGCTTCCAAAGGAATGAAAACCTTCAATAATAGTTCCGATTTAAAAAAAACAAAACAAAAAAAAACCGATAAGTCGGACTGTAATAATTACCACGGAATCTCGTTACTTCTAAGTTCCAACCTGTTACAAAGTATTAAGTAATATTCTTTTAACACGCCTAAGTGTATACGTAGACGAAATAATTGGGGATCACCAATGTTGAAAAAAATAGATCCACGTTCGACCAGATTTTCGCTTTGAGACAAATTTTGGAAAAGAAGTAGGAATGCAATGGGACGGTTCACCAGCTATGCATTGATTTTAAGAAAGCATATGATTCTATCAAAAGAGAGAAATTATACAGTATCCTGTTACGATTTGAAATTCCGAAAAAACTGGTTCAACTAGTGAAGATGTGTCTCAGCGACCCCATAAGCAGAGTACGGATAAGTAATAATATGTCAGATAGTTTCAAGTGTCGCAACTGATTGAAACAAGGCTATGCCTTATCACCACTACTGTTTAACTTTGCTTTAGAATATGCGATTTTAAAAATGAAAGGGGACAATAAGGGACTATTGAATGGTTTGAATCAACTGTTTGTATACGCGGATGATGTAGATTTAATAGGGGACGATATGGATGCACTACTAAGCAACACCAATGTCTTAGTTGAAGCGTGCGATGAGATAGGTCTACAGGTAAACATAGATAAAATAAAACACAGTATAATAAGCCGAAACACTGGGAATGAAGGAAATAAAAACATAAGAATTAGGGATGAGCTTATAGAGAAAGTAAAAAAAAGTAAATACTTGGGAGCATACGTAACAAGCAAGAATGAGGTCACGGAAGAAGTAAAGTCGTTTAGTATCGGGTAACGCATGTTTCTATTGTAACACCTTCGTGTTACTTCAGTAAATTTATTTTATTGAGTAATCGATATATTAATAATTTGATTCCGCAGCTGGAGCCATAAATTTTTTTCTGATTTCATATTATTCAAATGAAGCTAGGAGTTAGTAGAGAGGAGGAATTCATGTTAAATTCATGTTCACAAAATCTTTGTTGAAACAATTGAAGTCTGTAATATTTCTCTCGACTTACGTTGCCACCCAGGATAATTACGTTAGTTTTTTTGATATTTCTTTTTTCTTGTAGAAGTTAAATGCTGTCTAAAAATTGCTCATCATCTACGATTTCTTCTTTACACAATACTTTTTATGATTAATCCGTTTTGTTCACTAAAATCCATTTCCGTTATGTAATTGCGCTTTGAATCGTTTTGACGTTTTGGTCATGGTAATACGTGATGTGGTGACCAACAATAACCAACTTGGCGAAAACACGCCTAATGGGAAATTTATTACGTTCTTAGGTATGTTTGTACTAAGTTTGTTTTACTAATGTTTCAAAGAATTCTTATTGTGTTTTTTTGATCCTGTGTTTAACGACACATGATAGGCAATACAATATTATTATTATATAACAAAGAGTTTAATTGCTACAAAATGTGAAATGCTACTTAAAGTTCATTATCTAATTACTATGTACAGGGTGTTGCAAAATAACACCAACAGAAACATCTCACGGGATTCCTGACATGAAAATAAGAAAAAAAGAATTGACCATCAAGGATGCACAGATGCTTCGTTTCTGCGATATAGGCTGCCGAAAGTGTAGGAAAACGTACTCTAGAGCTTGATATTTCCAATACCATTAACAGTAGAACCGAGTCGTCATGGTGGCCTCAAAATCTTGAAACATGCTCTATCATAAGATGCATATTCCAAAATTGTGCAGTGGATGCGCAAGGGATTTTCCAAAGTAAGTAGGGGATGTCCGACATTCTCTGGAGTAAATGTGGGTTGAAATAATCAAGAATAAGAGGACTTTCTGTATGAGTACAGATGATAAACGTAATCACTGCCGTCTAACCGAGCAATGGCAGTATCGTTTTACTGATAACAAATACACCAAACGTTCGTTGCTGTGTTTAACATACAGGAATTTGTAATTTACTCCTGCTTGTTATGCAACTCCACATCTTCTTTAAAAGCATCACTCCGCAATGAAAATCATTTTGAGATATCGACTTACCGCACACGAATTATTGTTACTTGGTGGAAGGTAGTCCCATTCATGCTTATTTCGACCCATCTTTACTTCAGAGAATTTCTGGGAATCGCCTACTTTCTTTGAGGAATGCTTTGCGCATCCATTGCATAGTTTTGGAATATGCATTTTTGGATAGAGCAGGGTTGAAGAACTCTTTGAGAGTACCATGCCGCCTCAGTTCAGCTGGGGAATAGTATTGGAAATATCAAGCTCTAGAGTTCATTTTTCCATATTTTCTGCAGCCTGTATCGCCGAAACGAAGCATTCATGCACCATTAGTGATCCATGTTTTTTTTTTTTTTTTTTACGTTTTCATGGCAGTATTCTGGTGAGGGGGTTTTGTCGGTGTTATTTTGCAACACCCTGTATTCAGTACACATGTATACTAATTCAGTGAATTGTCACATTTTATGCGAATATAAGGATTAATCCCAGTTTCGAGCAGAAAAAAACGGGGAAGAGGTGTTCCTTATATTAGGAAATATCCGGTATTCTCTTCATTCCCAACACCTTTCTGTATTTTTCCGGGTACTTCAATAATTCTATCGCCTTCATTATCTGGCCATTCTGTTACCGAGCTGTCAGTGTGGCAGCAAAGGGACTCCAAATAACCGTTCTTGATTGTCTTTTCTGTGTACAATGATCATGTCCTTGGCTTGTCTCCACTTTTTGTGTGCACGTGTTAGTATGTCCTGAAAAAGTAACTTTCTATATATTTTAATATGTATATGCATTAAGTACAAATAAGAACAGATCAGATATACAGTGTCAAGTAAAATTCGAATAAAAGAAGGAAAGTAATACTGACGGAATTCACGTGTAGTAATTGACACTTAATACAAGAAAAGTCACTAGATTTCGATAGGGATGTACCGATACCACTTTTCCACCGATATTCGATACCGATACTGAAGAGGCCGATACCGAAACTTTTTGAAAAAATTCGTATATATTATAAGACTTTTTCAAAATAATGAATTTATCAACATTGTAATAATATATATTAGACTCGCATTGCTTCGCTCCCAACTCCAAGGTTTGTGGGGGCTGCGCCCCCTTTTTCGTAATCAGTGACTCTGGCGGACTGCGCCTTCATGGTACAAATGTACCACCTACCGGGAGGCTGCGCCCCCACATGTTTTTTTTTCACTAGTTTGGTGACCTACTCGTCATGGTACACCATCATACCAAATTTCGTTAGTCTAGCCTTAATGGTTTAGAAAATGGGTTTTCGGGCGGCCATTTTGGATTAAAGATGGTGACTTTTTTTTAACGTTTTCTTATATTGTCGTGACTTACTCGTGAAGGTACACCTTCAAATACAAATTCATTTCTCTAACTCAAAACGGTGTCGAAAATGATTTTCTTTTGGGTCATTTTGGATCCAACATGGCGACTTTTAAAAAAATATTTCCTAAAATACTCGTCATAATGCAACTGTATGCCAAATTTCGTATCTCTAGCTCAAACGGTGTGGAAAATGCATTTTAGATCCGCCATTTTGGATTCAAGATGGCGTCTTTAGATACATCATGCAACATTTTCGTAACCTAATAGCGATAATGTAGCTTTATACCAAATTTCATCTCTAGCCCCAACGGTTTAGGGTCTCTATTAGTTATCTTTTCTAATATGTTAGTAAAGACTATATGCTGACAGAGTGAGCGTAGGCCGTAGAGTGGTTCACTTGCAAAGCATTTTGTTCTTAATCTAAACCTCTGACTCGTTTGAGATCCGAAATTCGAATCCCGGGTGTGCCTTCCTGACTGAAGTTACCTTTGGCTTTCCTCAGTTACTACTACTTCTTTCTAACGTGAGCTACTATTTTGGCATGGACGGACTAAAAATATCATTTGAGTAGTGCAAATCAAAGGCGTACACATGCATAAGGAAATCGATTATACCATCGATAATCATTTAGACGAATTTTAAGTCTAAAGAGACTCATGAAAGATGAGTGTCACTGTTGTTAATATTAAACAAATTAAAAATAATTCGGAAAATGTATCGGTGTTCATTTGCCGATACCGATACTCCAAAAAGTGGCCGATATCACCGATACCGGCACCGATATATCGGTACATCCCTAGATTTCGAGCGAGTTCCATCTTCCGTAGCGTTACAGAATTAAAATATTACTGAATCATATGTAGGAGAAGGAAACCAAGATAGCGGATCTCCACATGAAAAACAAAAGACAAACCTGCTGTGCGTTCGCAAGTACTGTTGGGAAATGAGACTGGTAAAAGTTTTTGTGTTGAAAAGTCAGTTGGTACAATCTTTCAGAACAGTCAGTACAGAAAACATTATAAAAGAGTAGGAGTTAGTACAGGAAACAAATTGAAAAGTGAACTGGGTACAGAGTCCAATCAGAAAAAGTCAAAGTTAGTACAGGGAACGTGATCAGAAAGAGACGTGAAATAATTATCTAGAAAAGACAGGATACTGAAAAAAGGGCTTTGAAGAAAATAAGTCAGAGGTGAAGGGTAAATACGTATGTTGTCCACATCCAGCACGTTAGATTTTTCCTCCTCATCGCAGTTGTTCCATCTTTATATGTAGCTGTGATACTTTTGTTTTACAATAATACTGTCTTTCTAATAATACTCAAGATCAAGAAATATCTAGTGACTTTTTATTGTGTTAAGTGTCAATTAGTGCTCTTGAATTCCCTCAGGAAGCACAAATCCTTTCCTCTGTATTTAAATTTTACCTTCAGGGTTCCCACGCATTCTGGAAAACCTGAAAAACTCCCTTTTTTGTATTAATCATGGACTTTTGGTCTTGGACCTGGATTTTTTTTTTAATTGAGATGTAATAACTGTAAAATATATTTCCTTTAAGAAGCAGAGGAAATACAGGAATAAGAGAAGAGAACTATGACAAAATTGCCAATATAGGTTTTAAAAAAGTATATGATACAAGTATTGTTTGAAAGAGAAGAACTAGGAAAGGGAAAAATGGATTTCAGACTTCTTTATTCTGTTAGGAAATAATCCTATTGTTTCCTAAAAATGTCTTTATTCTGAATGTCCTAAAAGTGTCCGTTTACATTGGAATTTTAAAGTAAACAGTAATCGAGGATCTTTTCTTTAAATAATAATAATAAAAAAAAAAATCCAGAAGAAATTGTAGTTAGATCGGGTGACTGTGAGGGAAGAGGGAAGGCCACTTGGAAAAAGGTTCGTTTTGTATAAGCTGTTTTCATAATCACTAACTTAGTTTAAGCATTTCTAAGAATATGTTTAGGTATGTTCTTGGCATATATACACCTGGAAAATTCTTAGATTTTAAGTTGGAATAATTTTAAGTGCAGAAGAAAAAGGGCAGCTGCTGGTGGGATTTCGACCCGAGTCGTCTGGTTGGCAGGTAAAAACATTTCCTGTACTCCACGAAGGACAATACTGAAAAGTTACAATCACCAAGTGTTGTTCCCATCCGTCATGCAAATCGTCATATCTTTACCAGGCCCTGGCGCTAACAAGAGGCCCCAAATTATAAAATGTAATATGATTTTTTTTTACCTCAAGAATTGCTTCCTGTCGAGCACGGTAGTGAATTTCAGAACACGGTTGGAAATCAGTGGCACGTACGGGGCCACCCGTATTGTCCATTCCTACGGCAACATTTTCATGAGACGCTTGGAGATACATTATCCGAACTCCACACGTCTCGCTGTATTCTCTCCCCCCCCCCCCCTTATCCCGGTTTGACCCTGAGATGTCTAAAGGCCATATATAAATTTATTTCTAATTTCACTCCTCAAAAACCTTTCACCTGGCATCGCTATATTGATTACATTTCCTTATTCTGGACTCACGGGCAAGAGTCACTGGAAACATTCTGCAAGACCTCAACTGTACCTTTCTCGTCAAATTCACTTGCTTCTTCTTTACCTGAGTCCCCCGAATTTCAACACTAGCCTGACCAGAACAGGAGCCATTCAGCCCCTTTCCCCAAGCCTGGCAAGTGCAATCAACCTCGCTACTGAACCTGTCTTATTATTATTATTTTTTTATCCCAGTCTGAACTTCGAACATCCCACCACTCACAAATCGTACTCTACATTTCTTCTAACCTTATTCCCGGCCAACCATGAACCTGACCGTAACTGCGTGTAATTCCCTGCAGTCCATCTTCTTCTTCTTCGGTGTTTCCTTCTTTATATTATTTCTATTTTTCTTTATTCATTATATTTCCCTTTATTATTATTATTATTTTTCACTAATATAGAATCAAGGGAAATATATGCAAGGGTATACCCATTAATTATAGCAGAAAACTTCCATTCCCTCTTTTGTTTGTCTTAAAATCATGTGAACCCCCACAATGGTGAAATAAATGTAAATAATGTCACCTTTAATCCAGAGTTTTGTTTTTATCAAGCGGATTTTGATAATATTGTAGAGTGTATTTTATATCACTTAGTAAAAATTTTAGATTTGACAATTGTACGAAAGTACAAGGGTGTATTTGACAGTCTCTACCTACATATAACAGCTTTGAAAAAATATTCCAAAAAGAGTAAAAAGTTGTGACTTTAGACGTGAACACCGTGACACTTGGTTAATTAATATCTAAAAAGGTTAACAAAAAAATCCAGGTATTTTATGAAATACTAGAAAATAGGCGAACAGGTTTGGTATATAAATTACACTTAGCTAAGACAACAGGTTAAGAAAGAGTACAGAGAAGCATAATTACTTTAATGTATAAAAAATAGCCTAAGAGGTAATCCAGGGTTCTTTTGGGCACAATACAATAAAAGTAAACGAGACAAGGGTGTTAAGTCTATAATTATTGATGTTGAAGTCACTACGGATTCTACAGTAATAGCTGAAGCATTTAAAAATTATTTCTTAAAAAACTTCACTCTTAATAGTGACAGCTATGATACTGATTACACTCAAGTACCACACTGTAACACAATAGGTAGGCCAAGTATATCCTCGATAGATGTAATAAAAGCCATACGGAAATTGAAGGCAAGATCAGCTATCGGATCTGACAATATCCCCAACTATATTATAAAAGCTTGCAGCAATTATCCCCAGTGTTAGCAGGGATCTTTAATAAATTCTTAGAACTAGGTCAATACCCATAAGTATAACAATAATACCCATAATAATAATTTCTATACACAAAGGTAGCAGTAAGTTAAATATTGAAAACTATAGAACTATCTCACAAGTAAACCTTATGTTTGGGTGAATCGAGTTGCTGCCCGAGACACATGTGATAGAGTAGTACTAATTGTACTCAATATGTCAGGGAAGTTTTAGGTGCAAAGCTGAAAGGGTTTAGGAGATACAGTCACTAGAAGGTGTGACAACATCAAATGTTTTTGTTCATATTTTTGTTTCCTTACTGGCACGTAAGCGAACCGAAACAGCCAAGGTCGGCTCTGCATGCACGTGTTACGTCATTCTATACAGGTAGCTGTTGGTGTGGTTCGTTCGTGTGACGTGCTGACACCTAGCGGCGGTTGAGAGTTTGCGCGGACTATCGGAAACGAGGGCTAGGTGAATTCGATGGTATGTATGGGTTACATCGTGGATTTCGTTTCTTGTTACAAATTGTAGAATTAGTTCATGCGATGTAATTATTCGGTGTACGTCGTTGGTGGGGCGTGTTATTGTGTTAAGTTATTGAAACAGTGATATTTCCATTATATCAGCGGTTAATAAGTAGAGTAAGAATTTGACATAGAAAAATAGCATGGTATTGAAAGGAAATTGCAGCTGCATATAGATGATAAGTGTAAATAGGTTATGTACAACCGGCGATAGCATGGAAACAGCACTGGTTAGTATATAGTGTAGTGTGGTTTACATATGTAATGTGTAGAGAATGGATTCGTACAGTCCCGGAACCTCATTGGGTGTTGTGTTGATTTGACAGTGTGGGAATGTTACGATGTTACGGTATTGAATGTCTCGTATTAGGTTTCTTTGTTCTTCAATAGTAAAATTCGACCGCGGTTACGAACCTTGTTTCGGACGTGTGTGTTTACCCAAACGTCTACGTAATTTCATGTTCGAATTAGAGTGTTGAGGAAGACCGTAGAGTATCTATGCATTTATTTGTGAGCTTCGTGGAGAAAATTCGACCGTATAGAAGGAGGTGTAATACCTACATAACGGGCAAACTTGTGAACATGTTACGCAGTATATATGATTGTTAGAAATTCTGTAGGCATTTGTATCCTAGTTGTTGGAATGTTGATACAGTATATGTTAACTTGAAATTGGAGTTCATTGTCACGTCATTATTTTGCATTTATACGTACTAGCTCGCCTGATCGAAGTTTACCCCATGCCCGTCGTAGAATATCCGTGTCAAAGGGCACAGGTAGGTACAGGTTATAGTCGTAATTTATAGTCCAAAACATAAGAAAGAACTCGTCTGCGAAGTCCGTGACTGATAAGACATGTGACATTTGTCCGGCTGCCGCTCTGACAGTTTGGTACTGTCCTCTCACGTCACTACACTCTTGCTTCTGATCCTGTTACCATCTATTGCGCGCTCGCTCTTTCCCTCACTCTTCTACTTACCCCGTATGTGCCACATACACAAACAATCTCTCATGTTTGTCTCCATGTTGGGTTGTTTGTGATAGAATAGAGTAGGATGAATGGCTGTGTGTGTCACGAAACGGCTTTATGTTATCTTTTGGCTTGGTTTTGCGGGTGATATTTTCACCTGTTTAAATGAGTTGCAGTCAATATTAATGTACATATTTGCTTCTTATTTTCTCTTTATTAGATGGATCCTGCAGTCGTCGTGTCAGCACTGGTCGCCAAGTTTGGAACGAATGACTGAGAAATGACACGGAATGAGGATATCATGTTCAGCCAAATTGTTTATCTATTACAAAGGGATATGGACGTCGTTGAAGATGTGATGACATTAGGATTTGCGGGTGGCACAGAAGATGATGACGTGGATTTCGGCGACGATTCTGATCAACAGGAAGACAAGGAAATGGTTTCAACGTCACAACAGTCCCAATCGTTGCATGTATCGGGTTCGAGTTCCAGCGCATCCGAATATGTCCCTTCACCAGCAAAGAAGGCAAAGACATTGGATGACGACTATAAGATGAGAGCGTAAATGTTCTGGACCACTGGTGAGAATGGCGAGTTGCTGGCCGTGCGCCGGAAACCGTCGTGCGTGATGAGTAACTTTCGACGGATAAAGAACGTGAAGGTTCTTTATGATTTCGAAAGTCATTTGGAAAAACCGTCGATGAAGACGATAAATAAACTTGTTCTCGAAAAGTTCCGTGAGATGGTGGAGAAGTGCGCGATTATTCATGAACGGACAATAAGACTTTGGGCAATGCAAATTAAAGCAGAACTGGATCCGGAGAACACGATTGCATTTAAAGCTTCACCATCGTGGCTGCAGAAGTTTGAAAGGCGTAATCGATTTGTCAGTCGATCAATTACTCATCGCGCCACAAAGACTTGGAAGGAAAAAGAGGCAAAGTTGGTGGCAGAAGCCGACGATTTCGTGACATCAGTGTGTGATTTTATGGCCACTGACGACATGTCTTCAATGCGGAAAGTTGCTTTCAGAAGAAATTGCATTCGTACCGGACGTTGAGGGAGAAAGGATCAGTGAAGATCAGAGCAACAGTGGGATCTGTGAGTGCAACATCTCATTCCTCCATGATAATGCCAGTTGTGTCCATGGAAGGAGAAGTTCTGCGTAAAGCCAGCCGATCCGGCTAATATAATCTCATTTGCTGGTAAAACAGCGAACATGAACAAGAAGGATCTGAAGACTTTCTATTCGGCCGTCATGTGGAAAAGCATTCCAAGTGATAAGAAGAAAGTCCTCGTGTTACAGTGTGTGCCAGAAGGCTTTGAATTGATCAAACGGCTGATACCTGGTGGATGTATTGACATGATTGAGCCTCTGGATGTTCACTTCTTCCGTCCATACAAAGCCTTTGTTCGTTTCATCACTGATACAGCAATAACAGGAAGTGACGTGAATATTTGGCATCGTGACAGGTTCATACAACTTCAGTCGTTCACAATTTACCAGTTCAGTTCTCCTCGTTTTCGCAACATGATACGATTCGCGTTCCATAAGACTGGATACTGGAATGAGGCACCTGGAAGTTCGATCGCTTCTTACGATTACTGCTTTGACGGACTTGTGAACGACAAATGTTTTAAGTGCGACTCGATTGCGTTTGTCAGATGTGCTCACTGTAAGCAGAGTATTTGTGCGAGGCATGCACTCTTTTCTGAACTGCATATTGATTGTCGTAATTGGTAACTTTTCTATGCAATAACAAAATCACTTCGGCTTTGCAAAACAAACAACTTTCTCTTGTGTTTGATCACTTAAATCTCCTGGAAACACGAACAAAATCTAGTTTAGAGGAAGTAATAGGTATAAGATTTCTCTCTTATGTTTTGGACTATGTATTACGACTATAACATGTACCTCCATGTGACTTTCTAGTGGCTGTATCTCCTAAACCCTTTGAGCTTTGCACCTAAAACATCCCTGACACATTTAGTACACTTAGTACTACTCTGTCACATTTGTCTCGGGCAGCAACTCGATTCACCCAAACGTAAGGTTTACTTGTCAGTCCTGAATGGGTTTGCAAAAGTTTTTGAGACAATTATAGAAGAACATCTTAAATTTAACCTTAAACATGTGTTTCATGATAATCAACATGGTTTTCTAGCAGGTAAATCTATAGTTACAAACATGAGTCAGGCTACTCATTACATACAAGGGTGTATACAAAGATAGGAGCAATACGACGTAATATATTTTGATTTTTCCAAAGCTTTCGATATGGTTAATCACTCTATATTGCTTGCAAAGTTGAGCAAGGTGAGACTGTCACCAATTTACGTAAAATGGTTTTCCAATTATTTGCATAACAGAACTTTTCAGGTCAACCTTAACAAAACTTATTCTTCTACAGAAATAATAAGAAATGGTATACCTCAGGGCTCCCCATTGGGTCCATTACTGTTCAATATATTTGTTAACGATCTATGTACCACGGTTTCTTATGCAATCCCGATTCTCTATGCCGACGACTTAAAGTTAGGGCAGGTTAAAAATAGTAACTTTACTGACATTCAAAAAATCCAGATTGATATCAATAACATAGAAAAATGATGTAAGCATGACAAAATGCAAATTAATACTTGTAAGGCAAACTTTATATTATTCTCATAAAACCAATTATATGGTTAGTAAATATACATTAAGGTCAGATAGCATAGTGAAAGCTCACACGGTTAAGGATTTAGGAGTGATATTTGATGATGAGCTTAAATTTCAAGACCATCTTACTGCTATCACATAGGATTGTAAAAAAAATAATTGTATTTATATTTAATAAGTGGGGTGAAATTGCCAGAGCACAAACCTATATTCTGCTGCACAAGATTGTTGTAAAAAGTAAGCTGGAATATTCTGTTAATATCTGGAGTACTGACACTAAAATATATACGGAAAAAGTTGAAGCAATTCAAAAATTGTTTATAAGATTGTCATGCTATAAATGTACATTTTCTTACTACAGATATAGTTATAGTGAATGGTGTTAGTACTTACAATTATAACCTTTGTACATAAGAAAAAAAAATAGAAAAGTAAATTAATAGACCAGATTTTGAATAACAAAATTCAGCGTAAATATTCTTTTTAGATATTTTCTTACGAGTTGGTGTGCAGTTAATTCTCTCGTATAATAGACACGTACAAATAAAAATTATCGTGATATATTTCGCGAGTCGGTGCGCTTGCATTGTCAAACGATGGGAAAATTAAAAGGATAGGTAATGTAGTGATGAGTAAGGTTGATAATGTTGAACTGCTGAAACTACCAGACAGAGTATAAGAACATTGTTGCCAGACTGTGACGTCACTTCTGTGCTCGCATTTGTATGAATGTGAAGTATAAACAAAACAACAATAACAACTAACGCTCCTGAATGTGGCGAATAAATAAAATGTTATTTGTTACAATCGAGTGTTTTATTAAGTATTGGAATACAGCTCTTGTTCATTGGTCCTGTATTTATGTTTAATTTTGGTTTACACTTTAGAATATATACACTTTCGTATATGTTTCTTTCAATAGCCGAATTTGTTTTATGAACAATGGATACATCAGTAATGCTGTGTGTTGTGTGTTTTTTAGGTGTTGGGATAAGCCTGATGTGGAGTGTGGGTGCTTTGTATCCCGAACGTGTTCGTTTACCCTGACAGAAACTTTGCGTTTAGTTTGGTCTACATATTGTTCGTGATATTCGCATGTAGCAATATATACCCTTGTACCTTCGTTCTTAGGTAAAAAGCAACTTTTAAATGACGTAAAATGTTTCTCCGTGGTAATGGCTGGGACGGATATTGGCTTGAAGTTTTTTTCTTTGTATATTTTCTTCAATCTGTTGGTTAGTGTTGGATAAGAAGGTTTAACCTATGTGTGCTTCTCTGCTTTTTTGTCGCTAACCTGTTGTTTCTTTTGTGTAAAGCGTAATTTAGCCTGTTTGTTCCATTTGAGGAGTTCTGCTTCGTGATATCCGTTTCTTTGGCCAATATTTATCACTTGCTGAATTTCATTTTCTAGGTCATATTGGTTGGTGTACAGGTTGTATGCTCGCAAGAAGAAATTAAACCAAACGTTGTGTTTTATTTGCTTAGAATAGAAAGACTTGGCATGGCTTGATACCGTGCGGTACACTTTAGTTTGAAACCTCCTGTTGTGCCTGTATATTTTAATATCCAAAAAAATTAATACTGCAGTTTTCTTCTAATTCTTTGGTGAATTTTAGGTTAGGGTGTATTTGATTTAGCTGTTGGAATACATACTCGAATTGTTTATCTGTATATAGAAGCAAAGAATCATCAGCAAACGTATAATATCTAACCTGTTTCTCTTCAGACTGCTTTAATATATGAGTTTCAAAGTGATTCATGACTATGCCAGTACTGGGGATAATGGACTGCCCATACCTAATCCATTCTTTCGTATGTAGTACGTATTCTCAAACTGGAAGACATTATTAGATAGACGAATTCCAATCTCAATCCCCCTTCACACAGACATCAGCTGAGTCCTTAGTTCAGGTAACTATTTCCCACTGCTCGAAACTGAAACAGCGATGCTAGTTCTTTCATCCTGAACTAAGTTCGGTGTCTTCTGACGATCATTAACTGCAGCATGTATCGACAGCAAGAGGATCTGGTGACAAATCTGTTAAACATGCCAAACCATAATTCAATTCAAACATTCTTTATTAACTTGGGCGAGATTCAGCTGAAGCTGTTCTACCACCTAACCCGTGTCAGTACAGTTACATACATGAACTGTATACAGGAAAGTACATAAAACAAAACAAAAAAAGATTACATAAAAACATAAACACTTACAAAACGACATAGTAAAGGAATAATTAATTATTGTTGTTGTACTTATACAGTGCTTGAACATATTCCGTATTACTATCAAAATATACACTTAACTTACAATTACAATAATGACATATTCCAGGCGACGTTTATATAAAACAAAATGATAAAAAATACATAAACAATAAAGAGGGGAAGTAGTGAGATATAAGCTAGATTACAATTGCTCAGTACTATTATTACTTTGCTGTAGTAAGATATAATTCTTAAGCTTGTGTTTAAAGTGCACAATAGTACAGGAGCTCACAATATCCATGGGAATCTCGTTTTGAAGCTTGGCTGATACATAGGAAAAGGAAGATTGATATGCTGATGTGGTACATTGTGGGAGAGAGAATTTATCACGTTTCCTAGTGTTGTACAAATGGCCAAATTTTCTCTGTTCTAGTAATTCGTATAAGTATTGTGGTTTCCCTTTCGTTGAGATATTGTAGAGCGTAGTACAAGTATGTAATTTTTTTCTGCGTGACAGTTAAAATCTTATGCTGGTTCAAGGCAGGCAGTATGTGTTCACATGTGTTTATACCATAAATAAATCTCATACAGGAATTCTGAACCTTTTGAATTTTGTTACTTATATTTTTTGTGATCCTGCTTCCATAAATCATATCGCAATAATCAGAGAGAGGTAAGATTAGTGCCTGAACTAGTCGCAATTTTATCTCCTGAGATAAATATTCGCGTAATCTGACAAAAAATAAGCATATCATATGCTTTACTGCATTGTTTAGCGATATGTTCAGACCATTGTAGTTGGGAGTCTGACTATACCTAAACTTTTTACGAGCTCGAGTAGTCGACTTTCTCCTGATTTATTTTAATATTTATGTCAAGAGGTTTTAAGTTCTGTACATTAATGTGGGAACCAACAACGGTATACATGGATTTACTGGGGTTCAGCATTAGGCCATTTGCTGTACACCAGTCAAGAATCCTATTCACCAACTTAGTGACACGTGAAATTTCATTTGGCAAACAGGCAGCTTGTAATTGCACATCGTAAGCAAATTGATGCATAGTTGAATAATTTGCAACTTTGGGTAAATCGGAAATATAAAGTGAAAAAAGTAACTGGTGCTTATTGATCCGAATAGTCGTTGAGGCGGGTGTTTGTTAAAAAGTTGCAGAATTTCGTTATTGAGATAATCTACTTTTTTATCTAGATTTTGAAACTGGTAGATTTTATTCCAATTGACTTCCTTTGCATCTTTATTAAAGTTATTAAGATTAAAATCCTTAATGTCTCTGTAAGTTATGGTAAGCTTCTCTGTTCTTGGCATAAAACATGTTAAAGTTACAAATGTAAGGAAATGATCATCATTGCTTACTGGTTCTCTAACCCCGTGATCTTGTACAAGGGCAAGATAATCAACAAACATTAAATCTGTTAAAGTCTTAGAGGTTGGAGTAATCCTAGTGGGTTTATTTATTATCTGTTGTAAGTGAAAAGGCTGCAATAGAGATTTGATATAGGTAACATCATGCTGCAGATGAGAAAGGAAGTCATTGTTCAAATCTCCAAGTACAATTAAATTATCTACTTGGGCATAAAATTCTTCCAGCAATTCCTCAAGCAAATTGAATTGTGTATAAGCTACACGTTTCGGCCGCCTATAGATGGCACAAATCCCCAATCTACGTTGTTTAATTTGTACAATAATATTTAAATATTCAGTTTCACATTCGCAGTGGGTTATCCAGTTTAGCCACTGTACAATTAACTCACTACGATAATAAATCCGCACTCCTCCCCCACGAATAGCTGTCTGCTGTTACTGAGTATTCTTAACAAGCATTCTGGTATTTCAGGGTCAAGCCAACTCTCGGTAACTACCACAATATCATACTTTGTTGAGAAACTATATTTTTAAATTCATAAAACTTAGGCATAATTGACCTCATATTCACTTGCACTACCACTAAGTTTCCTAGATCCATATCTTTAGTTTTGGGACTGTCAGGCCTAACATTTTGTTGGGTACGGTTCTAGTAAGTAATACCGTTCTACACCTGTTCACATTATATGACATACTCATTCCTGTACTAGGGACAGTACAATAATTTTCGAGCATAGTTATATTTCCTGATCCAACCTACTAAATACATATTTTATCTCACTTAACTTCCTACGGGCAATAAAAGTTACTAAAAACAAGTACAAATATATGGCTAATAGCAAAAATATAAATAAAAAAACATTCTTTCTGTAAGCACTCAACGTGAATGCGTAGAACAAAAGCACATAGCGGTACGCGTTCACATCCATTATATGCAGTTCTTTGTTTCTAGTATATACAAAGCAGTTCAAGTATGTATACCTCATTATAAACATATCACATATAACATGTTTAGTGCTTCTTTAAGTCCATTAAATGTAATTAATCGTACAATTGTGTACTCTTCCAGTCCAGATGCGTATAGTTTACTACAAAGGCATAATAGTAAACATCAAATTACTAGAAGCAAGGCAAAGACTCAGATAGCAGTTGATTCGATAGCACTTAACTCAGCTTCGGATGTCACACTGTACCTTCTACTGTTGAAAATCAATTGTACCCTTCCATCAATAGACCACACGTTGTTTATACCAAACTTTGCTTGGGCTTTCTGTAATAGACCGAGCCTGGGACCAACAAGGTCTTCTGTTATCGTAATTCCACTACCTATCAGTTTCCGTTTGTTGTTGAACAGCAGTGACCGGTACCTATAAGAGGTGAGTTTTACTATGATGGATCTGGGGCGATTACTGTTACTGTTCACTCGTCCAACCCCGAATAACGCAAGACGCTAATTAATCTTGGGAATGAATAAATAAATAAATAATAATAATAAAAAAACTAATAACGTATATATAAACTCGTAAACGTGCTTCTCTTGTATTAACGAAAAGGAAAATAGAGGAGTTGTTGGACCAGGCAGTGGACATGACCGAGAAATAATAGGGAGAAGTAACATACTATAAATGCTGAAGGTTACATGGTTGCAGTTAGTTGTGCCATGAATGTAAAAGCAATATACAAATATGAAGAAATTTATTTCTGCAGAAAAGTAGTAAAGCGTCACATGTTTTGTACGGTTCCAAACATTTGTTAAAAAGAGGTGCAAGGAAGGGCTTCTGAAGACATTACTTGCTCAGATCAATGAAGTTTACAACACGAACATTTTCGTTCATAGACCAAATTGCTCGATGCTTTCCCTTGCAACGAAGATTTGATAAATTTCGGTTTAGGTCACCTAGCTATTGAGCTACATATACGCGTTATACCATTCCGTTTCAAATAATTTACTTTACCGTGTTAAGTTCCGTAGAGGGGTGATATAAAATGTAAATTTTATAGAAGAAATTATACCGTTAAAGGAATATGGTTATTCGTGAATGTTGAAAAATTTAAGGTGATGCCGTCTCGAATTAATGTACGCTAAAGCAGAAAGAGCGGTGAAGAAGAGGGACTATTTGCAGTAGCGGAAGCTAATTTAAGAGCGGGAATTAGAAGGTGTCCGTTATGGGGATGGCAAGATGCGGTGGATGACCTGGCTTTAACTAACCCGCCCTCACTCGCTTGGCGTTATTTTGTGTCTATGCATGAATCGTCTTCCGCTCGATATCACCTTTATCGAGGTGTGCTAACAGTGAAAGATTCTTAAAGTCGTGCGCGTAGTAATACATGATGACGCGCACGTTGACCTTTTGCATTGCATGGATGCAAGTATATTGTGAAATCAGACTACCGAAGTTTTTCACGACAAATCGATGAAACGAATCTGCAACATAGGTACGGAGTTAACCACAGTGTAATTGAATCATCAGATGGCAAAATTGTGAAAATTAGTGTAACAAAAGTTCATCCCTCTGCGGAACTAATGCCACAGAGCCAGTTCTATAAACACCTTGTAAAGGCCAGCAACCCAAAATTCAATTAGATTCACTTTAGTTTCGCCAGCTATTGTGACGCGTATACGTTCTATACCACTCATTCGCTTGCAAATAATTCACAGAGGCACCGACAGCCAACAATCCAAACTCATGTGCCATTATTATTATTTCGTTAAATAGGCACTTGAGTTGTTCATCGTATCGTACACTACTATAGTGGCAAACAAAGGAGTGTTAATAGCATCACTTCAAATAATATGTATTTTGCTACAAAAATCACGGACAAATTGTTGAAGAGCGAAGATGCGTTAGAAAAGTCAGGCTACGTATTTTTTCATTATACGCGATGCACATTGCATGTTACACACCCATTGCGCACGGTGTGAAGATTCTAGCTGTTAAATAGCCGAGTAAAATGAAGTTTGTGGCAGCCAAAAACACCGTAAGAAATACAGGAGATACGTTTGCAATGTGTTTGGATATGTTGAATGTCAAATAGAAGTTGTTTCGAGTCAAAGAGCAAAATATGTTACGAAACCCGTATTTCATAAATTCTTACCAGTACTCGATTTGATACAGAGATAAGGCGCCATGCGAAGGAATACTAATGTTGTCACTTCGTGCTACGTATGTTTAAGAAGAGTGTTTACCAGCTAAGACCGGTTAGGTAAAGTAAGGTTAAGTTTTTCATTATACTTTATGAACAGAGTTTAACACTCACTCCATGTATCCATCACCAACACGGATGCATTTTGACACGCGTTGCAAACACAACTTTCCCTGTATTTATTTTAACATTTTTGACTCACCTAAACTGAACTTTAAATCGCGCGCATCTTCTGGAACCTTCCTCCACTGCAAATTTTTAACCCAGTCTCTTCTTTTTTAAAGTCGATTATAAATTTTATTTCTCTAAATGTGGGAACGGGTTAACGTATTGCAATCAACATTTTAACGTCCATATTCAGGAAGTAAATCAGCATAAATAAAACAGCTGAATAACGCAAACCGCAGCCGTTATCTGATTGGTTGCTGGAACCAGTTCAGGACGGAAAATAAGGACAGAATGAATTTCCAACCTGAAGTAACTAAAAGTCACAGCTCACACGATCGTTAGGTCAGGATCTTAATTAAGGATGGAAGTTCTTTTCCTTAAGCTGCATGTGAATAGGCACTCAGTGTTGTGTTGCTTTCTTAATGTTTCCGCACACGGAATGGCTAAATTAATCGGAATTGATGTGTTCATGGAATTTTTAAAGAACGTTTTGAATCTAATTGCTGCAAAAACACAGTTGCATTTCGACCTTGGTATACAAACAAACATTCAGCAGGCCTTTTCCCAGGACCTTCCGATTGTTAAGCCAAGGCAATCATGAACAAACATTGTAATGGATATTGTATTATGTAGGTTGATTAGATTAGCCACTTCAAGTCCACAAGTAAAACAATAACAACAACCACCACCATCTCCTCCTCCTACTACTACTACTACGTCGTCGTTGTCGTTCAGCGACATCATCGAAAATGTCTTAGTAACAACTCTGCTTGTTAGAAAAAAAAAAAAAAACGTCGCCCCTAGGGAAAAATGTCTACCCACGCACGTCTGGAGGAAACCAGAAGATGCACTCGTTAACTGGACTATTGGTTGATAATGTGAACCTTGAAATATTATAGAATCGAGTTGGAGTGAATGTCAAGATCTTTCCGTTGCAAACTGAAAACATACCACCTTCAGAACGGACAAGAAGAAAGCTGTTATAAAAGAAAGCAAAAATTCTTAATCATAATAGATGAGTCAAAATGGTGGAGGTATTTCTTTAAGATAGCCATGACTAGAAATGATGGGGTGGAAGTGAAGCATTGAAGTTGCATTTGTACGAAAAGTCGCTGCTGTAGTACTGGCATTAAAGGAGAATTATATGGAATTCGAGAGGAAGAAGTCTTGGGACTATCGAGTTTTAAAAATATTTTTCCTAACCCATGGAGTTAGTTATCCTGAGCTCTTAAACGAATTTTTAATTATTCCCAGTATCGGAATTTCCACAGAACTGTATAAGAATAAACAACTGGAATGAAAGTAAAATTGTTATAAGACTCTTGATGTTTGTAATTCAGTTATGTCATTAATGTCGTAGTTCTCCGTGACAAAGTCTATTGTTGCAATCTGTGAATGTTTGTTAAAAAACATTTAAATGAGAATGTTGCCTATATTGTACATTATTAATATAAATTAATTTTTTTCTTACAGTTTGCGACGAAGCAGTGTCAAGTCCTTATCATCTTCGTGTATTTCAGTGGAATGTTCTGTCTCAAGGTACGTGGAATTTATTGAGCTTGTGCTATCACTTACAGTGCGTAGAAATGTATATTCACATAATTAAAGTAGCGCATAATTAAATTTATTTCTAGGTGTAGTCTTCGTGGTCTAGGTGGTTACGGTCGTTTACTTCGGCTAATCACTAGACAGTTGGCGCGGGTTTGAGTCTCGCTCATGCCCGTCAACCTGTGTATTGTTTTCCAAGGTTTCCTCTGTCCCAGTAGATGAATGTCGGGATGGTACATAGAATATAGGTCCTGACCGTTAACTCTTCATCTCCCAATGCAATATAAAAAACTTAAACGTGACGGCCTGGGATCTTAAGGCGCTGTAAAAATCAGAAATATACAAATTAAAATGTAAAAGTAGATGCAAAGTACGCTAGTAATACAAGCTCGTAAAACCTTATCATATATGGGTATCTCATAAATCGTTAAGACTGTGACTTTTAACAGCATTGTTGGACTTTGAAACTTGGAAGATGCTATTATACTGTAAATCGTCAGGCAAAATAGCAAGAGAATATAGATTAAATATATTTTCCCACTAAGATATTTCTTATAATTCAGAAGAATTAGCTATATGCTGATTTTATTCCCAGAATAGTGGAATTGAGACTTCATTTGAAATTAAACATGGGATTCAGAAACGTACCAGCATCTACACACTTACATGAAAATTCTCTCGAAAACATTAGCTTAGTTTCAGGTTCATTATGCAGTTAACAATTTCCAGTTATTTATTTAAACGGACCTGCCAGTTTTAGAGTCAAACTGATAATTTCCCCCACCTTTTCAGTGACGAATCCGACGGTGTATAGCTTAACTCTGTCAGACTTGTAGTCGCTGAGATCTATGGGGGAAGGCGGGAACAGAACAAACTATATCTTCCCTTATTCACCGACGTTCATACGGGTGCGCTAATAACGTGCAAAATAAACGATTTTTTTTTTTTTTTTTGAGGAAAAGACAATATAAATGAAAAATAATGGGATTGGGAAGATATCGAATCAGAAATTATTGACCTGTCTAAGGAAAAGTTAAAAATTTCAAATAAAATTGAAAAGTTTCTTGTATTAACATCTTTAACCAAAACTTGGTCATTTGCACGGATTGAAAGCGAATTTGGTGTCAGCAATCACTTAGAAGGAATATCAGAGAAGTTAGTGGAAAAATAGGAATACTGTCTACTGCAGATCCCAAGCATGGTTAACTACTTCCTCAAGAAACAGCTCTTTCAGTGAAAGAGTTTTACTGCAGTGATGACTTAGTAGATTTATGTCTGGTAAGAAAGAACTGTGAAAATAAGCCTATACATGTTCAAAAAAGGCTGATTTTAGTAACCTTACGTGAAGCATATCAGCTGTTTAAATCCAGTTCACCAGGTGTAAAAATAGGATTTTCAAAATTTGTTGAATTAAGACCCAGAAATTGTATAATAACTGGGGCAAGTGGAACGCACGCTGTTTGCGTTTGTACAGAAACAAAGTAACACTTCTAGGGAGTGAGCAACCATTAAAAACCTACAAAGACTGCCTCCCAAAGTTAGTGTGCAAACCACCAAACTAGGTTTTTTTTTTGTTTGTTTCAAGGAATGCGATCCTGTCCAAAGGTAAGAACGTTCGAAGAAGCTTTGCTTACAGTCTTTGAAGAGGATATAATTGATAATATTACATACAAACAGTGGATAACTGTCGATCGCTCTACATTTGGAACAATAACCAAATCAACTAAGGACATTATCCAAGAAATTTGCGAACAGCTTGTTCCCCCCAAAAAGCATGATTTTGTTGCCAAACAACGATCTACGTTTTTTTTTTCTAAAAAGAAATCTGCTTTGGGAGAAAGTGAAGTTATCGTACTATGTGACTTTTCAGTAAACTTCTCATTTGTGCTTCATCCTGAAGCACAAGAGTTTCATTGGAATAACTCAATGGGTACAGTCCATCCATGTGTAGTTTATTTCAAGAAACGAAAACAATGACAACTTAGATGTGATACTGAGGATTTTAATGGAATAGAAGAAAAATGACATTTTTATGCAACACCACATGATAAGGGAGTGTGTAACGGAGTTGGAGGCACAGTGAAAAGACTCGCAACCGATATTAGCCTTCAGAATCCGGTAGATAATCAGATTTTGACTCCCCTCCAGTTATTTCAGTGTGGGAAAGAAAACATTTCTTCAGTTATGTTTTTATGTTACAAATGATGAGTACCTACAAGAAGAAATCCTGGGAAAAAGATTTGCTGAAACTGTAACTGTCAGTGGGACACAGAGTTATCACGCCTTTATTTCTGTCAGTAACACAAAAATTGTATCTGAATCTAAAACATCAGATGTTCACAGTATTTCAGTGGTTTCAGATGCAGATGATGTGCAATTTGAACAGATAAGTGGCTTTGTATCTTGTGCGTATGACTGCAATTGGTGGGTTGCATGTGTATTATTAAAAATGATTCTGAGAAAGAAGTTAGTGTATCGTTTCTCTACACTTGTGGACCAGCACCTTGTTGTGCTTACTCCAGAAGACCAGACATTTTAATAGTGCCACAAACCTTTATTATTTGTAATATTAACCCACTCACTGCAACTGACAGGACTTAAGATTATCTACTGAAGACATGTCTGAACTTTTATCTTAGAAATGTATTCCTAAATTTAACTTACGAACTTCCTGATTTCAAACCAGTGAGTTATGATTTGATCGACAAACTTGATGACTAAATTTTGGATTGTAAGTAAATTAAATTAATTTAAAAGTGATATATATCTTTTCTAAAACACTGAAACTGCTGAACAAGACTATATTATTCGTAATAAAATAAATTAAAATAAATTACGTAAACGTGTAATTTATTTTATTACGAATAATATAGTCTTGTTCAGCAGTTTCAGTGTTTTTGATCTTAATTGCAAGACGTGCAACTATGTTTTGATATCTTTTCTCTTTAACTCCAGTAGAGCCTACATAGTATAAATTACTATGACAATACAATATGGTGTAAAACTTGTTTTGTAATAAACTGAAACAGTGATTTTTGACAGTGGCAAAGGCGAGTGAACTTATTCAAAGAGAACCTCAATTTAATTTATCTCCATAACGCAGCAAAAATATAACTTATAATTAGTTACTTGGCAGCTTCATAACAGCACACTGTCGGTTTGTACACTAAAGTTCATATGCAGTTCTAAAGTTATAAGATTCCAATGAAATACCATCATGAAATTTGGTACATAATTCTAATCAGATACACATTAAACGTACCTATTCAAAAAACTTATTTTTGAAAAATTTACAGATTGGTCTAATAAGGTCAAGTAACATCAAATTAAAGCCCTTGTAGTTCTGAAAAAAATGGTGCAAGTTTGAGCTTTCAAGGGCAAATGGTTTTAGAGTTTCGGGACTTTAAAGGTTTCAAAACGCGTAAAAAATCAGCCGCTTTTTAATTTTTTAAAATTTATAATTCAGAAACCAAAAGTGAAAAGCCTCCTATATTTTGTATTTTTCATCCTAGCCAATAGTACTGTTTACGCATAAAAAAAAATTCGGATTTCTGATACTTCAAGTTCCAGACCACTGGTTGATATGGAATGACCCCAAATGATAACGCCGCACTATAGGTTTGTCTTGGCTCTCAGAAATCTATGCACAGTTTCTGTGTATCAGAATATGTAGTGCCTTCAAGACAGATAATTTGCCTCGTGCTAGGTTTACTTGAAGTCTCACTCCCGTAGATACATGTTTAACTAAGTTTTACACATACAGGTTATTGAAATAATATATAGCAACATGGCGGCTTCGCCCAAATCCCGCACCAGTCCGTTCTGTCCTTTTTTCTCTTACCATGTAAATACGCTTTTGCGAAACGTTGCCGTTTTTTTTTTTTGTTGTGTTTGTGAAGTTCCTGTACACCTGTCTTAGTATTCTCCAATGTAAGTATCTTTTTTTACCATCTTACATCATCATCATATTCAGCCGTTTTCTATCCACTGCTGGATGTTTTGGCAACATTACTTTTGTTTTCTAGACGAGCGTAATTTAAATCATCGACGATTATTATATCGGTCTTCCTGTTGTTTCATTGTTCATAAAAGATGCGCCCTTGTCTTATGTCGCGTTGTATTTAAACAAACGGTAGTGAAGTCGATATTTTTGATGTATGCATATCGCATATTTTTTGTTCAAGAACAATTATATTGTAACTTATATGGAGTTCAGCATCTGCTGAAAACAGATGGAATATGGGATGTATTCAACACTAAATATGTATGAAGGAGTATCCTCCTGTGGTAAGAGTAATATATGCAGATAATAAACATCAAACCTTATCATGACCTATTGTTTACGTATATGCAATAGATGGTAAATCTTTTGGGCGATGGTTTAATCTTTCTTATGGTCTGCTAGTTGAGTATTACGTAGCATCATCCGAATACAAATCATCTAACCTAGAACTAATAATCATATAACAAACAGCAGTACATTTGTCTTCCACCTTCCATCTGTTCGTCTAGCTATGTGATCTCTCTCCACTTCATCTTCTTCGCAGTCTTGATTATATCTTCTACCTGTGCGCGAATCCATGCATTTGTCTTCCTGTCCCTCGTAGTTATTTCTAATATGCATCTCTCCATTGCTTTTTGTGTGACTCGTAATCTTTGAGTCGTTTGCGCATTCAGTGTCCATGTTTCACAGCCGTACATATCATTACAGGTAAGACACATTGATTATTAACTTCACACTTCAGACACATTGGTAGTTCGCTTTTGAAAATAATGTGTAGTCTTCCAAACGAACTCCACGCCATTTTACATCTTCTGTTTATTTCATCAGTCAACTTGGCATTCGAAGTTTTGAACTGACCCATGTAAACATACTCATCAACTATGCCTATTGTCTCTCCGCTGATCTTTATTTCCTTCTTTTCAGCATGTTGATTTTACATTACTTTTGTTTTACTTAAGTTCATTTTAAGGCCTATTTTTGAACTGTCATTACACAGCTCTTCTTTTCTGGTTTGTAGTTCCTCGGCACTTGAACAGGACTATTTATCATCAGCGAATCGTGGGTAATGATGATATTCGCCATTGACCTTTATTCTAACTTCATTCCAGTTTAAATTTTGGAAAGGACAGCTGAAAACAGTTTTGTTGTAATTGAATCTCCTTGCCTTATCCCTTTTCCAACTTCAATTTTTTCACTCTTGATATAGTCTAACGACAGATGTAGCAGTCGAGTAAATGTTTCACAGTAGCTTGATGTATGCACTTTCGATGCCTTGATGCTCAAGTGATTTAAGTACTGCTGACAAGGAGACCGAATCGAAAGCTTTTTCAAAATCTATGAATCCCAAACATAGTGGAAGTTCATATTCATTAGTCCTTTCCATAACTTCATTCAGTGTGTATGCGGTCCATTGTACTAAATCCACGACGAAATCCAGCTTGTTCTCTTCCCTGGTTAAAAGTCCCGTTCAATACGATTTAAAATAACTTGGTAAACATTTTGTATAGAACTGACAGTAAACTAGTTTTCGACGCGTTCTTTGTCCCCTTTCTTGTACAACAAAATTATAACAGCATTATTTTTCTCTTCCTCATACACATTGAGAATAATTTTGCAAGTTATTCTTCGATCTTACCACCTCTCCATTTAAACATCTCTGCTATGAGTCCAACTTCTCTTGGCGTTTTTCCATTCTCCGTTGATGTCTTCTTTATCTTCTAATTTTTCCAAGGCGCTGAATCTGTTGCTTAGTTCTATCTCGAATGTTTGTTTGTGTTTCCCTAGATTTTCCAGATCTAAGAATGGCGGTTTTCTTCCGATAATCTTCTTTCTCTCAAGTCTAGTATTTAGTTTCAGCTATGCTAAGAATCTACGCTAATTTGTTTATGGGAAAGCTCGTACCTGATTTCCTGCAAATTCAGCCTTTGACCACTCTATTCTAAGTAAGATTCTTGGATAATATAATGTTGCTATGGACTCACGGTGAAACCAGTCCCAAAACATTCCTAGAACAACTGAACCAGTTCCGTGTTGTCCAGTTCACTTGGTCCATTTCTTGCAAAAGAGTCACATTCCTTGACGTGGACATCACTTTAGAAAACAACACCCTCACTACTTCCGTTCACATAAAACCCACTAACCATATGCAGCATTTTCACTACTCAAGTTCCCATTTTTACCACACCAAGAAAGCGATTCCTTTCTCCCTTGCCCCCAGAGGACAACGCCTGAATTCCCTCACTTCTGCTGCTGAAACTTCCAACGCCTCCAAGAGGCTCTAGGCAACTGTGGCTACCCTTTTAACCTTGCAACCAAACAGATCCACCGTGCATCCTCACAAACTCAACCCACTCAAAAATCCAACCCACCGGCTCTAATCCAGTTCCTTCCTAAACTAACCAAGGTCAAACAAATCCTACACTCTAATTTCCACATCCTCCAATTTGACCCAGACACAAGATCAATATTCCCCACCAAACCGAGATTAGTTTTTCTACATCCACCTAATCATAGAAACATCTTGGTCCGTACGAATCCCTCCCTGCCACCACACCAAACCGACGTCCATACATAAAGTGACGCAGATGTAAGGTTTGCTTCATTTTCATCACTTCTCCCACAATCATTCAATACTGCTAATGGCCGGTACACCCTCAATCCCAAAGCCGTTACACCCCTAATGTTATATACATCCTAACCTGCAACTTCTGTTATGCCTTTTATGTAGGGGAAACAGGTTGTGCTCCCAACATTCGTATATTCGCATCGTCACTTCTGCAAGACTAACAAACCGGATGCCCCAGTTTCCTTGCACATCAAGTCCCACAATACCAATTTTGATGGTGACACCACATTTCGTCCAACGAAATTTTATCCACTTGACTTTTCGTCCACAAGACATTTCGTCCAATCGACTTTTGGTACAACAGATTTTTCGTCCAATCGACATTTGGTCCAACGGATTTTTCGTCCACAAGACATTTTCCCCAATCGACTTTTGGTCCAACAGGTTTTTCGTCCACAAGACATTTCGTCCAACGGATTTTTCGGCCACAGGATATTTCGTCCAATAAACATTTGGTCCAACGGATTTTTCGTCCAATCGATATTTAGTCCAGAGGACTTTTCGTCCACAGGACATTTGGTCCAATGGCTGTAGCTACTGAAACAAACGGCTAGAGCTACTGAAACGAAATTTAGTAATGTGATACATTATCACTAGTAGGTTACGAAAATATTACCAAATGTCTCCAAAGGCGCCATATTGAATCAAAAATGTTGGACCAAAAATCCATTTTCAACGCCGTTTGAGCTAGAGATACCAAATTTGGCACAAAGGTGTAATATCAAGAGTAGCTTAGGAAAATATTACATTTTCAAAATGTCGCCACCTTGGATAAAAAATGACCTCCAAACTCATTGTTTTATAGAATACACGGGCAAATTCGCGGGAGCTAGTGAAACCAAATTTGGTACGGTGTTACAATATCACTAGAAGTTTACGAAAATATTTCCAAAGATGTCATATTGAAACCAAAATGGCGGACCTAAAATTCAGTTTTCACACCGTTTGAGCTAGATATAAAATTTGGCACAATTTGGTGTAATATCAAGAGTAGTGTAGGAAAATGTTATATTTTCAAAAAAAGTCGCCATCTTGGGTAAAAAAAATGGCCGCCAAACTTACTGTTGTATAGAATACACAGCCAAAACCGCTTGGGCTACTGAAGTGAAATTTAATATGAAGGTACATCATCACTAGAGAGTTAAAAATTATTACAAAATGTATCCAAAAACGCCATTTTAGATCCAAAATGGCGGGACAAAAGCATTTTCCACACCGTTTCAGCTAGAGATACGAAATTTGGCATAAAGGTGTATCATCAAGAGTAGGTTAAGAAAAAAATACAAAATGTTGAAAAAGTAGCCATTTTTGATTCAAAATGACCGCCCAAATATTATTTTACACATCGTCCGAGCTAGAGAAATGAAATATTGGTATGAAGGTCACGACGATATAAGAAAATGTTAAAAGTCGCCAGTTTTAATCTAAAATGACGACCCTAAAACCCGTTTTTAAAACCACTGAGGCTATAGATACGAAATTCAGTATGAAGGCGTACCATCACGGGTAGGTTAGAATAAACGGGGCAAACCTTCAATATGGTGGCAAAGCCCCTCGCCCGGGTTGTTGGGCGCAGATTAGCACCATGAGGGAAAGATGCCCAAAGAGAGTAGCTACGATAAAGGTGGTGCAACCCCCAAAAACCACAAGATGGGGTGCAGCCCTCACGAGGGATTGGGGGTAGCGCCCCCATCGAAGCAAAGCGAATCCACATAATATATAGCCCCATGGTCACTCACTGATACTGATCATATTTCCCAGGCCAAACTACTGGAACTAGAAACAACAGATTTGGTATGAAGGTGTATGACCAAAAGTAGGTAATGGAAAAATTCCTACATTTTGAAAAAGCCGCCATCTTGCATTCAAAATATCCGGAAACCCCACTGTTGTATTGAATACACAGCCTAAACGGCTGGAGCTATAGAAGCGAATTTTAGTATGACGTACACAATCACTAGTAGATTACGAAAATATTAAAAATGTCTTCAAAGACGCCATCTGGAATCCAAAATGGCGGACCGCACCGTTTGAGCTAGAGATACGAAATTTCGTATGAAGGCGTATGACCAAGAGTAGTTTAGTAAAATATTGCAAAATGATGATACAGTCACCATCTTGGATCCAAAATGGCCGCCAAACATATTGTACAAAATACATAGCCTAAACCGCTGCCCTAGAAACACCAAATTTAGTCCGAGAGTACATCATCGCTAGTAGGTTACGAACATATTAGAAAATGTATCGAAAGATGAAATCTTGGATCCAGAATGCCGGACCAAAAATTCATTTTTCACACAATTTGGTCTAGAAATATGTAATTTTGCACAAAGGTGTATTGCAACGAGTAGTTTAAGAAAACATTACAACATTTTTTTAAAATCACCATCTTGGATCCAAAATGGGCGCCCCAAAACCCATTTTCCATACCATTCGTGCCAGACAAACGAAATTTGCTATGAAGGTGTACCAGTACGAGTAGGTCACGACAATATAAGAAAACGTGGAAAAAGTCGTCATCTTTAATCCAAAATAGCTGCCCAAAAACGCACTTTTCAAACCACTAAAACTAGAGAGACGAAATTTGGTATGAATTTGTGCCATCACGAGTAGGTTACAATAAATGAGGATAAAGCTACCCTGTGGGGGCGCAGCTCCAACCGAGAAAAGGCAGATCGGCGCCATGGGCGTGCATTCCCCCAGATACTCCGGTTACGATAAAGGGGACGCAACCCCACGGGGTTCCGGGGGGGCTCAACGCCTCCAGCGAAACAAAGCGAGTTATATCTTTAAAAAAAGAAGCAAGGGCGCAATTCTTTGCTACATTAAATCGATATACAAACAATGCAAAGTACTTTGAAAGAAACACAATTAGACAAATATTTTTAACTCATATATTTATAGGCTATTACTACTACCATTCAACTTTTCGCTAATATCCAGAACCACATCCTAAAGCTCCTCGTACACGATTCAATAAAGCTTGAACAAGAGCGTTGAACAAGCAATTGGATGAAAATGACGTCAGGAGTCAGACTCCACACAGGAAATCTCTTGAATTCAAGTCTTCTCATCCAATTCGTCCTATTTAGAACCTGTCCTATTTTTATTGAATTCAACGCAGTGATCTACCAATCACATCGCTGGTGACTTGAACACGTGACAACAGTGCTTCCGGAATGCTAAAAATTAAGATGTTAACATGGAGCAGGGACATTTTAAAGCCTTGTTTTTATGATGCGAAATAAAGATATTATCAGAAAATCAAAATAAAATAAATAAAGTATCGCTACAAGAAATTCCATCGCATCTTGCTGAGGTAAAGTGTACCTGATGTTTCTTCTGTAGTTTCTGTACAATCACTATTGCAATAGAAATTGATACAGAGGGTTTACTATAATTCCTAATAAAGTTCGTATTATATTTAGAAGCAGTAGGATATTAATATTTAAAGTGCCACTGAGTTGCTCATAATTTATGTGGAAAGGTCGAGTTTTTATTTACTGTATGTAGGAAGTTCAAAGCTGCTAAACATAGAAGTATCTGGGTACACTTCATTATACGGCACAAAACAATGTAATCTTTTCCGACGTATGTGAAAGTGTTGTAACTTAAAATATAACAAAGTTTCGAGTCATGGAAGTATTAAATTAGAGTGAAATAGCGAAAAGTACTTGGAACTACTTGGCTGCTTCCACGTTGGCGAGCGAGCACATTAAACCGTGCATGACATAGCGAAAAGTACTTAAAACTACTTGGCTGCTTCCACGTTGGTGAGCGAGCATTAAACCGTGCATGAAATAGCGAAAAGTACTTGGAACTACTTGGCTACTTCCACGTTGGTGAGCGAGCACATTAATTTGTGTGTGAAATAGCGAAAAGTACTTGGAACTACTTGGCTGCTTCCACGTTGGTGAGCGAGCACATTAATTTGTGTATGAAATAGCGAAAAGTACTTGGAACTACTTGGCTGCTTCCACGTTGGTGAGCGAGCATTAAACCGTGCATGAAATAGCGAAAAGTACTTGGAACTACTTGGCTACTTCCACGTTGGTGAGCGAGCACATTAATTTGTGTGTGAAATAGCGAAAAGTACTTGGAACTACTTGACTGCTTCCACGATGTTAAGCGAGCACATTAAACCATGCATCGCATATAATAAAAAATCTAACCTTCTTTAACACGTCTTTGCTTATTCAACATTATGGCCATGATTTTTGTAGCAAATAATGTCATTCATAATACGACGCAATGCTATTAATATTCCGCCGCATTCCTACAATCTGCATGTAGTAATGAACGCAATCTATTCCGACACGAAGTGTCACGATTAGTATGCCTCCACATGGCGCTATCTTGATCAACTGGAGTGCGTATGTAACGAAATAATAATAAAATATGCATTTTCACTTTGGATTGTTAGTTGTCGTTAGATGTTTATAGAAGTGCGTGTAACCGGAAATAAATAGAAATTTATAAGGATTGAAAAGAGTTTTGAATAAAGCAATAAAAAGTCGATGTTCGAGGCATCACCAACTACGGAATCGCAGCCGTTAATCAGGTTATTATTTTATTAAAAGCGACGCATATCATGTTTAACATTCACTCCATGTTCCCGCTTTCAACGCAGAAACAGCAAATCTTCTCATGTGCTTTTGGCTCCTTCACACTTCCGCTTAACTTATCGAATCGTGTACGAACACCATCCAAGCACTTTCAACACTACTTGGATACAACCCTTTGATTATTCCAGTTGGATCGTGTACGCACTCATCCAACTGCTTGTTCAAGAATTTGATTCAATGTTTATTGAATCGTGTACGAGGGGCTTAAGTTATGTCTGTATTCTGAAAGGCATTGGGTTTAATAAATCAGTCCGAGTCAAATCGAAGGTTGGCTAGTGTCGGGTCAACCACATTGTGATTTGCTGTTGAGTTTCTCTTCATAATAT
>JAGDQP010010786.1:0-32019 GCA_022664845.1 Lepisma saccharinum
TATATTCAATACTGTAGTATCCTCCATGTCACATCATAGGTCTGCAAAATACTTATATTTTCTTTGGACCTAACAGCTAAATTCTACACAAATGTGCAATTAGAAATTTAAGAAACAACAGCATGGTGGAGGCAGAATAATCTAAAATTGCCATGCTTAGTTACGTACAACTCGCTGAAATTAATTTGAATTCCCAAGTTTCATTTATGTAACAAAAATATCTTCCGAACAAAATGTTTAACTGATACTATTGATTTAAAAAAGCAGTGAATCGAAATAATGAATTCAACTAAAATTCATTCCACCTGGAATGGACAGAAGTTAACCGATGTGAAAGTTAATTTTACTTCTAAAGTTGAATTCTCGGGGTTGTATGAAATTATCAGTCGAAGTTCAAATTCTTATGTTGTAATGATACGAAGGAATTACACTTGAAAATTCAAACAAGATTGCTATAAATTCTAGTCTATATAAGAACTTATACAAGCATACGTACATAGACCCAATAAAGTACTATGGCACGTCCATACACGCAACGAAATTATAGTGAAAAGATACTTTTCGGAAATTACAGCACAGCAATTAAAAAAGACCTCAAATAAACAAAAATCATTAATGAATTTACTTCAGAAAAAAAGGAAGCGAATTTTACCGTACCTGCTGAACACACTCCTCGAACTGGATTGAATTTATTTACGACCTTTAGGCATCTATCGCTCAGGCTGTACTCTCTCCTCGAAGTGCATACTTGCGATAGTGGAGAAATTCCTTACCTGAGATCCACGAGTCCATTCAGAATTCACAATCGTTACTGCATTATAAACACGGTACAGGGAACTGTATATTGTACAGTATTACGATAACAGCCGAGAGGGATTTGTGGTCACACCCCGTACGCAACGAAACAAAAATGAAACAGTATAGATGAAATCAATTTCTATGATTCAGATCTTGTACTAAACATACTCCTACAGCAAAGAATACCAAAAACAGCAACGAAACTTTTCATTGTAGGTTGATTTCCATTAATAGTTTCAACTCACATAAAGAATCTTCATACTTTACAGTCATAAGTACTTTTTTTTTTAAATCAATGATGTAATTTACGCAAGGACGAAAGATTAAAAGAACAAGTCGATTTCACGGAATTGTATTTACCACACAAAGCTGAGACTCGAGTGCACTGGACACTGTTAATCCATATTTGTTTCAACAAGTTTCTGGAGCTGGGATATTTTACAGATTTATTGTCAGAAACATGCGCTACGATTAAAAAACAAATCAATTTGCTACAGAAGTACCACTGTTATCAGGGTGCATTATAAGTTCCTGCCATATTTTCAAAGTTAAGTTGGAGTTCAGCCTTCTCTGAATGATGCAACGCCAAGAAAATAAAGAATGATCTGGTGACGTAGGTCTCACAGAACACGTGACACATTTAACCTATCTGCCAGTGGCAGACTATTCTCAGTGAATCGGAAGATGCAAACATGCTATTAAGATTTTTTTTTCGCTTCGTGTTGCTGTTGAAACCAGAGAAATTTATAGCGCAGAAAGGGATGGAACAGTGAATCAACACGCTGCACGTTAAGAGTTCCACTGGTTTGATTCTGATGACACCAGCGTAGAAGAGAGGTCGAAGGCAAGTCACGCGTCGACTACCAATATGGAGTTTCTGCTCAACGCTGTTCAAAGCAACCCTACAAGAATCAGCCTACTGTCACTACAGATTGTAGCTTCACAGTTCAGCATACCCCCAAACCATGTAACCCCAAGTTGTTAACGAAAACTCCAACCGTTGAAGGAAATCAAGTTTTACAATTCCTGCCGCAAAGCCCAGACTTCGTGCCTTCGGATCTATGGATCATTTCCTCAAGGACAGATAATTCATTAGCACGAAGAAAGTGGAAAACGCAGTTCCAAACTTTCTGGTCTCCAAACCGACGAGTAAGTGCGAGTAGGGCTATGCATTAGCAGAGAATCACACAAGAGAATGACTTAAAATTTGTAACATGATAGCAGTGACGTACGTATGCACTCTTAACTTCTCGATCCAAAACGGCACAAACTTTGACTTGCCCTGATCGAAAGAAAAACGTGATAATTCACTAAAAACTGGAAAGGTGATTTAATATATTAATTCAGTCTTCAGTCGTAAATCCATTCGACGCAAGAATTACATAACACCCCACTACCAAACAGAAGCAAAAAATAGTATAATATATTTTACTTACCGAAACAGTTATGAGGATGAGGTACAAACATTTTACAGGCCGCTACTATAGGCGGGGCAGTTGCCAGAACAGCTTTTACGACTACTTCCTCAATTCTCTGCATTAAGAGTCCTGTATCCAAACCTTGTGATCGCAAATGCCTCAACAAAGCGCTCAGAGTCCATTTATGACCAACATCTTCGGCTTCGGGATCCTCACTCCTGTGAACATAGTATTTATAGCGTGTTTAAGTGAAATAACACGTTAGAAACAACAAAGTATTAGCGAGATACCGTTAAAAAGATCAAGATTCTCTCAAAAGTAACTTCATTCCTAATTAGTTTAAATTAAAAATCTCCAGTCACACTTACTCTTTCCGTAAAGAATATTATTTATTTCACTGTGCTGCTATACCATGACAAAGGCTTTATTTTATTTCTTATTGCTATACACACGGAGTACAATTTTTATTTTAACTTTTACTAATTAATATTTAATGAATTATACCCAACGCCGATTAAACTAAAGAAGAGTACAAACAATAGTCTGGAGAAAAGAGAAAGCAGAAGTAAATAAAACTATCTTTATATCAAAGAAAAGAAAAAAAAGAACTATAAATAAGTTTTGCCTTAATAAATTCAGAGCCTTAATACAATGATCAATGGAATCTGTCACTGTTACCTAGCTTTCATTTGGCAACTTAGCCACGGCGTATCTTTTTTCATTCCTCTAACATGACCGAACTTTTGGCGAAACGTTACAGTCATTTTTGTGTGTGTGTGCGTGAAGTTCCCGTACACCTGTCTCTATTTCCAATAATGCAACATATTTCCCTACCTTAAACACTTCAGGTGAGAGTCCAATTACCGGTATATCAATGATTCCATACCGGAGGAAAAAAAATCCACGGAAATTACAGTAGTTCATAGTACCAAACTCAAAATATGCATTTGTTCGTTCTCCGTAAAGCAATTAATATCGATGGCGCATACTAAAGACAGACATCTGCAGTAAAACTTTCGAAACAATCCAAGATGTGTCAATATTTCCCTTTAATATTTCTAATGAATATCATATTCCATCTATTTCCAAGTTGAAGGTTCTTGAATTCTGATTATATTTAGCTTGGTACGGAATATGAATTTAAAAAAAAAAAAGTTTATTTCAGGAATTGAATTAGTTTGCATGGCAAAGCTAAATTATTATAGAAATCTGTTTACACAAGTAACGTAGAAGATGATTGTAGGTCACGATGTAAGAGTAGAAGAAAAGTTGGTTTTTAATTAAATCATCTGGTTTTCTCGTCTTATGCTAATACCTTGTTTTTTATTTCGACTTACGTTTTCATTAGGGTACGTGAATCAGGCTGCAGTGCTGTAATGCCCTTTGAGCCTGGTTTACTAAATTGTTCTGACATTGAGTTCTACGTAAGACACTGTAGTCTCCACAGCATTACTGATTGATGTTGATTTGGAGCAATCTGTCTTCTCACGGAATAATTGCTATTCAGAAGGATTTGAGCGGAAGTAATAATCTAGGCTTCAAGAACAAGAACCCACGCAAACCAAAGGCGAACCTGAGGTCATATGATAGAAGCTTATCATTACAGTAATATTCCAAAAACGACAATATATCTTCTAAGTTTCATAAAGCATATAGAAGGTAGGTGTGTAAGAAGCTTCGCAGCAACATGAAGATCAGATGATCATGATCTTGATTTCATTATCTATTCACGTGAGAAGAAATGAACGAAGTATTGGTTCTGACTTAAATCAACGCGATTCGAACTCAATGACATTCTGATTACAAGACAAGAACGCTTCCGCTAAGCCACTCTGTACAGTACGTTGTAATGGGTATCACCATTACGAACTATTGAATTGATGGTAATTTATTGAGTAGCTATAAATGATTTGTGATGGTTTATATCGTAGTACAAAGGGAACGTTAATACTGAAGTGTTTTTAATAATATTTATGTGATGTGTAATGTTGACCTAGGTTGTATATTGATATGAATGTAAATACTTGAACAAAGGAATTTCTATAAGAAAAGAGATTAGTGCAGAACAGTTGATTGTAGCAGAACGGACAAAAGGCACACATACTTAATATGATCAGTGCTCGGAGAGAGTTAAAGGAAGCCTTGCACCCAGTGGTGGAGACCACCTGTTGGTACCTGGGGACAATGAGATTTCCAGGTTTTTTTCAACCAGGATTGCGCAACTAACATGATGTTCTCTTGCACACCATCTATAATAAAATGTATCTTGTTATTTTAATATAAACAGACAACTCGAACGCAAACAAACTAAAACTACTTACATTACTGTTAAGTACAAAATTAAAAAATAAATGGTGTATATAGCAGCAGCATGATGTGGCTGTTTGCATTACATAAGGACTCTAAGCGCACACGTAGTCAAACGGACCTGGTTGGAAGTAATAATCCTGAACTTTGTGAATAATTCTGACGGACGTCTGCTTGTGTATGCGATGTGCTAGAAGCCACATAATGACCCGCAGTCAACTTCATCACTCTACTTGTGGTACAATAATTGGGAGAATCGACGAAGGGCCTGTGACGAGATTGGTAGGAGAGTTCGGAATCGTCGATAGCACTGTATCGCGTGCAGCAGGATGACACCAAAAACAAAGCCCAATGTGAACCACTATCTACTCATACAGGCCACCAGACAGTAATCTGGCTAAACAACTGAATATATGCCTAGAACTCACAATAACGCGGTCTGCTGCGGTCAGGAGACTACAGAGGTGGATTATTTGCCAGACGATCAGTCTACTGTGTTTCGTTATCACCTGTCACCCAGAGACACCGTTTACACTGGTCCAGAGAACATGAGGACCAGGAATGTATTTAGGGGTGGGTCCGAGGGACCCGGATAGCCCCCACCAAATTCTTAGTTTTATGTGGATTTAGTATAATTTTAGGCGTAATTTTGTATATTTAATATACATTTCATACCTAAACACAACTGGGCCCTCTTCCCTGGAAACCTGTGGACCCCTCCCAAAACCAAATTTTAGATACGTGCCTGATGATGACATAAGAACAGTGTGATACGGTACTCTTTAGTCTTTACTGGTAAGATTTACTATCTGCAGCGATTCTGGACGTCAAAGCTAACCTGGGGTGAGGTTAGAAGGCACGTATCGAGCCGAAAACACCACAAAAATGGACAGATACAGGAACATTGTGATTGACAGATGCATAAAACTACAGACACTGGAAGGAAGTACTATAATCAGTGTGCATTATAATAATAATGTGATCATTCCCTTTATCCGTCTATACAGAAGTCCCAGTGGCCCAATCAAGATTCCTGTTTGTGGACGTTAATGTCACGCCGCATTGCAGTATGACTGCTGCGATGTTAGAAAGTGAAGTGCGTTTGGACTGGCTTTCGTGATCCCCAGCTCTAAATCCAATAAGATGCGTGTGAAACGCTCTGTGGAAACTGTCCAACAGTTAAATACAGTACTGACCTGTGCTCCTCTGCCGCCAGACCTCATGTACTATTTAGTGCAAAATATGGGCAGATGATTCAAACCATGCATCGACGCTAGGAGTGATCTCTTCGCACTATCGTTGGCAGTAATGCGTCTTTATAATGTTACACAACACTATAAAGCTACCCCAAAATAGTATCATTGTATCTTTTGTAACTGCAGCTTGTGTTGGTGCTGTTAGAGTCATTATTAAGTATTGTAGTTCTTTTGAGATAAAGATCACACATCCCAATTTTTGCCTGCAATGTAGGGTAAAAATCTCATTCGCTCTTCGGTTTAGCACACCAATGTACGTATATAGTAGAAGCTAAAATGTACGAAAGATGTGTTCGTCATGAGAAAATTATAGCAGGAAACGCCTATTAATTGTGGAATATCTTATTCTAAGGCACATGTGCTTAATTTTCATAATTTAAAAATCAGTGCAAAACAAACCATATGAAATTTAAGTACGAACAATGAGGCGTGAGGGCTACTTTTGGGTCCCTTGATAGTGAAGCTATAGCTAAAGGGATCTTATAATCCCGCTCAGTCTGTCTGCCCGTCCGTGTCCAGAAATTAAATCTCAGGAACTACAAGGTATGGAGAGGTGCTTGTGCTGCTGTTCTGGCTGGACTAGCTCAGAGCAGCTGGTGCACTGGTTTAGCATTGCCAACACATATTTTGTAAATTCAATTGTTAAAAATGCTTTTATTTTGTTAGACGTATCTGTATTAAACTTGGCATAAACATTATTCAACAAAATAGAAAACTACTATGGCTTTTCCAGTCCTTAAGCACTCCAGTTGTCAGTGTTGCCAACTTATTTTATAAAAATGATGGCTTGTGTACCTAAAATGCTATCACGGGACCGGAGCCTTCGCGATAGTTAGTAGATTTCCAGCTTTAATTTGTTTAAATATATGCATTACTTACGTGAATGTGCTGAATGCAAATACTGTGGACTTGTTAAAAATAAGTTTTCACTATTTTTGCTGCATATCTTTTCTCTCTCCTCCTGTATCTCATGTGTTTTAATTTCCATGATAATGCTGCGTGATATCGCAGGGAAACGCTGAATGTGAAACATTATGTACATATTAGTTGATGACAGTCTGTGTCTCATTTGGCAAGTGTTATGAAACATTACAACTTACTGTTTCATGTCTCTTTAGTCCTAACACTTGCAAATTCTATTAAAGTGTTTTTTTTTGTTTTTTTTTAAATATAAACAGTGGCAACAAATTACGCGGAAGCATTGTTGAGTACACCGAACTCCTAAATGTTTCGTTTTGCGCAGCCAACTCCTGGATTTTCAACGTTCTGTACACTCAGTTTCTTACTAGAAGATAAATGAATGGTTTCATAGTTCGCAATAATTTCTCTTATGCGCTTCAATGCTGAGTTTATTTATCTCCTTTAGTGTTCTTCTTGTTTCAGATGTCGTCACAAGTGATGAGATTTATTTGTTCGTCACAAGAATAACTTATATTAATCGAGGGTGTCAAGTGAAATTGTGTATTAGATTCACTATTCTTATCATCACTATTATTAGTTAAAAGAAAGGGACAGAAAAAATCATTTGTAAGCATTTAAATTTTATTCAAAAGACATGTAATAAGTTTCCCTGTTCGAGTGTGTTGTGATTCCAGCGTGTTTTCACAGTAAAGGAACACAAATTCTAAAATTAATAAAGTGAGGTATCGAGCTCTGAATCAGATCTCATTTACTCGCTGAAGACTTACAAATTATGGTTAGTATTTTTGTTACGAAATATTGCAAACCAAGATCATTTGTAAAACATTGGTATGTTTAAGTAATGTTCATTCAGACAATCACGAGCAAATCAACTACTCTATAGATAAGCTTGAGATAATCCACAACGAGTACAATCGAACGGTGTGTTAAAATAAACCTAAAAATCAGATTATTAATTGGACGTAACAATAGTAACTGACAAAGTCTTCAATCTTTTACAAGTTATTTGTTCAGGAAATTTAGCATCTCTTGATTGTAAATATAAATAACATTAGCTTGTGATTGGAAATACTATTTATACCAAAGATTGCGCTAAAACAAGTCTTATTTGACGTGGCTTTTATAATTCCAATGTATGTAAAGTTCTTTATTTAGGGTGAAGTTTAGTATGAATATTAATACATGTGGCTCCGCCTTAGCAAATATACAGCAAAGCGCGTTGGGCACTGGTATTCTTATTTTCTTCCTGGAGGAAACGACTTCAGCTTAGATTCGAACCCACAATGAATTTAGGAACAAAGGGGTGGGTGAGGGAAAACTCAGTTCCGAAGTAATCACACTACTACTACCTATATTTCAACATATTCCGGTACTTTATTTTCTTATGAAGCATATTGTTATTTCTTTTTCTGTATATCAAGGACTATAACGAAGATTATACTAACTAAAAAGTGCAACTACAAAAAGAATACTTAAGAAAATCACTTACTTGACATAGTCCGAGTGATATTTGTTAATGCTGTAGTTACACAAATGCATACAAGGATTCCACAAATGTTTGCCTGAAGAATCATATTTCACAGTAGCAAACCGTACCAGACCTTCTTCATACATATAAATAATCAATGGATCGTAGGATGTCACAGCCACATACAACCGAAGATCACATTTATGACCATCAACTAATAACGGATTGTCTATGTATTTTGCTACAACAACTGTTTCTTCCAAAGGGACTTGATCCGGCTACAAGAAAATAATTTAAAATATACACATAAAAAGAACAGTACTAAGAATAGTAAGCAATGACATTGTCATTCTAACACAACATTTTTCGAGTATACTCTATGTATGAAAAGCACGTAGCAGTTTTAAAAGTTTTATTACGTTAAAGGAATTATTAAAAAGCTGGGTCATGGCAGAGCTTGGATTTCTTATGTAGTATATAACATGAAGAGGGCTGGAAATTTCTGTGTGTTTCGAAGCTACAGGCTGCCGAAAGCGCAGAGACATGAACTTTAAAACTTCATATTTCCAATATCATCACCACTAGAGCTGATGCGGTGCGCTATCATCAACGACATCTAAATCTGATCTACCCATAAATGTATACTCTCAAATTGTGCAACGGGCACAAAGGAAGTAAACGATTCCCATAAAGTCTCTGACGAAGAAACAGGCCGAAATTAACGTGAATAAGTCGACGTTCTGTACCACTAAAGATGATATACGTAATCACCGCCATCCAACAATGAAATTACATTCTCTCTCATTCGTAACAAATAACGAAACGCTCGTTCAATGTATGTAGTTCATACTCCTATCACGCAACCAAGCATTTATAAAAAATTGTCATAAGGGATCTTGAGATAGCGACTTGGTGCAAACGAATTATTGTTATCTACTGGGAAGTCGTCCCATTCATGCTCATTTTGAAACTTTTACTTCAGAGAATTTCTGGGAATTTCGTACTTCTTTTCGGGAATCCCTCGCGCAAATCTGGGAATATGCACTTTTGGATAGTGCAGGTTTAAGTTCTTTAACGATAGTATACCGCATCAGCTCTACTGTTAATGGTGTTGAAAATATTAACCTCTAAAGTTTATCTTCCCATGCTTTAGGCAGGCTGTTCGAATATAATAAAAACTAAATAAATAAGCAGAGAAAGGTTAAAATATAACAGGCAAAAGATATGATGATGTGAAGGAAAGGTAGGGACTAATACAGTACGGGAAGTATTGAGTGTGGATTTTAGGCCTGGAAAATGGGAATTCGGGGTAGGATTTGATAATAGCAACTCTAAAAATACCCGTCAAATGAACTGTTATGGCTATAGCTCTGGACATTAATATAAATGTCAAAATTGTTCGTGTTACGCGAACGGGGATGACTAATAATTCAGAGATTGAGCAAATCTCCTGTTTGATCAACATAACAGGTAGAGCATAAAAGGATATTAATTAATGGAATGTCATTTCATTAATTAACCACTATTATCTTGTTATTACTAACAGTTTCTTTGTTGTTTTCCGAAGTCAATTTTTTTTTTTCATCGTGAAACTTCTGTTTAATTCTTTATTATACTCTGAGAGAGACTAAATTCTCGGGTGCTTGTGCAAAGGGCGTTAAGTCACAAAACCTTAGTTCTGAGAAAAGTTGATTTGAAAGCTGAAAAATACACAGTACTTCTATACTATGTTTGGAAATAAAAACACTCTAATATCTTTAAAAGATGAGGTAAGACTTAGCCGATTACACAAAATTGTAGAGAGTTTCGTTCTTATTTAGGGAATGTGAAAACCTCATTTTTGGAAAATTTGGACTCGTCCCCTTTTGCACAAGCACCCGAGAATAATTATTAAAAACCGGAAAATATAAAAATAAAATCGTATGTTTCCAGAGGTTTGAAATTATAGATTACATTAAATATAAACAATTGTATCAAGCACGAAACACTCATACCAATATTATTATCCAGAAACTCAAGTGAATGGCAAAAGTTATAAATACAAGTAATTTACCAATTTTTGTATTGCTCGTTGGTAAGTAAATTGAATTCTTTGCATACTATTTCCTTGCACTTACGCTATTATCAAACATCGAAAGTACATATAACATCCATCCTATCACTTTTACTGCCAGTTCCAGAACCAATAGTAGACTTTTCTCAGAGTTACAACACCATATGGAATTTGCCAAAAGTGCCACGGTTTGCTAGATATTCCCTACATCTCCAGTTTTTTCCTACACTTTATTTGAAGCAATATTAACTTGTATTAGAAAAGGAAAAAATAAACTCCCAAAACGACCTTTACGATCTTCTAAATTTCCACTTACAGCCAGTTTCGAAGTCTCCGTGAGCTTCGTTAATCTGATACTATAAAATTAATATGATTTAATTTTCTCTGTATATGAATATAACCCACTTAATTTTATTATGAAGTTAGGTGCTAAGCATGAGACATATGAAATCGAATTAGGTATTCACAACTCATGAGAATACTATTTTTCATAAAAAAGGCTTACTTGATAGACCCATTATCTTGATATGTCTTTCTTCTTTGTAGTTTTAGTTTCGAAATTCACTTTATTTAACAGACGAAGAGTCTTTACACTGGCTTTTACACTACAGTGAAGTGGGCAACACATTTATTTCTTTTCTTACTGCAAGGAGCATACCAGTTAATTAATTCTTTTAGTCTTCTAATTTGCATTTCATTCTATATTAATGCACTTCTTGGGTGGTTACTTTTCGCAGAGTAGATCTTTATCTTTCGTAGTCCTTAACTGCCTCTTGCATAACAATGATTTATATGTACGTAGGGGTGTGTACATTTGTATGTTGGTACTGAACAAAGAACCTTTGAGGATATTCGAAATTCAGAGGAAGTGTCCGTTTCAATGAATCTCATATCTATACTTCACTCAGACTTTGAATATTACTTTTTTCATGTGTATAGACTTATCGAAATACATGAGTTTGAACTTGCACGTATTTGGCTTCAAGACTTTGAAGTTTCTTCTTCTTCTTATTATTATTATATGCATAAAAATGTTGAATAATAAAAACCGTCAACCAATTACAAGAAGTATGTGATAGTGACTTGTTTATTTATAATTATTTAGTTCTACGAAGACTTTTCGCGCACGTCTCTCTTTGAATTGCTCTTAATGGACATTTCTGTTTGGGTGTGTGAAAGTTTAACTAATACGCAGTCACATATTTGTACCTGATTTACTTAGTTAAACAATTTTACCCCCTTGATGTTCATACTCTGTTGGCAGTTATAATTTTGCGACTTCAATTAAGGTATTTAAAGCTAATGTACCTATTGCAATGTCACTGTTAGGTTGCAATGTTGCTTGAAATTAGGATTGTTAAATTCAGTATTAATGCTACTCATTCTTACTTCTTGTTTCTCTTTGATAATTGAGGTAATGAATCCAGATAATTCTTTTTAACGACTAATATATTTGGAAATTGCAACGACTGACGAAGACACATGTATGCTACGTTACAGTAAATATTTTTGTGCGACGGAATCCACATGAACTCGATACATTTCCCTATTCTTTCCATTAGCCTTTCTTCTTTCTTTCTATTAGTCTTTCTATTCTTTCCTTCTTTTCAATAATATAATGGATATATGGTGAATGAGATTTCTATTTAATGGATCTCAAAAACTTCGTAAAACTATTTTGAGTCTGATGGGATTTCTAAATATTTTTTTCTTTCTTTTGAGAAATAAGACATCGTCCAGGCACTTTCATATACCACTTCCAGCTCACTTAGTAGAAAAATTGAAAACGAAAATAAAACTGAACTGGAAATAAAACCGAGTTGGCCAAATTGTGATTATCTTTCCTAGCAATGTAAAAGATATTTTTATGAAAATATTGGAAGTACTTTCGAAACGTTATGAAACAATGAAAAAGGAAATAATATTAGAATACATGTATTATTCAAAATAAATATACATAACCTTATTCACCAGCCAGTCTAATTGGAAGTTTAATTCTGTAAAGCACCATAAATCTAAGATCAGTTGAATAACTATTTAGTTTAGCCTACGTACCTGTGCACACAGATTTCTATTTCATATATCAAAAGAAGATAGTACTAATAAAAATGTTTAGACTGGCAATATATATTTAAAACGGACTTACAAATATGCGAGGCAAAACATTCACACTTACGTTATTGATAATAAAAATTCCTCTTCCACGAGAAGAAGCGACGGGTTTCACTATCCATGGACCTCTCATGCGATAATGGGTAGAACAAAATTCTCGGAATTCATGGGGCATTATAAACGTCTGGGGGATGAAGTCGAAATGCTTAGCTCCTTTAGCATGCTGCATTTTTTCTATGTTCTTGTACAAACGATCTTTCCGTGTGAGTTCGTAAGATCTGAAAATTAAACAAACACATAATGTGATCTGCATATTCTAGTATGACAAAAATAATAATCAAGCCCAGTAATCACGTTCTTGGAGTCAAACTTGTCCACATCTGAGTCCAAGAAAATGGTTAAATTTAACGAGTAAAATATTAGCATGAAGTTCACATGACAATATCTCAGTAACTATTAAAGATAAAATGCTTGAACATCTCCAGAACGGTAATAATTCGTTTCTCGCTTATAGTGATAAACCATCAGCTTGCATTTACTGATGTGATTTACATTATTAAACCCATACTTTAAGGAAAAAAATCGGGTCATATTGATCACTCCGGTGGAAAATTTCTTCAATCATATATATAGCTGTGATGTTTATTCTGACATTACATGAATTCGGAATCTACTTATCAGGAAAAATTGTAAAACCAATATGATGAATTCAGTGGTGAGTTCAATTATATTCTAACGCTGTTTATGACGTAATCGGACATTGCTACTTCCAGGTAAACTAAGGAGCTTTCGTTAATTGTTAGTAATCCCTTCAACCTGCACACGTATGTTTAAAAAAAATGAATCGATTTGGTGACTCCTATATTGAGTTCTAGTGATAACAGTGAGAGGTGGTAAGGAATTAATCTCACAAACATTGCAACTGTTAATTAATAAACTAAGTCAGCCAAATGAAAGTAAAAGGGATCGTAAAGTCAACAGGAAATCTATAATACAGCATTCCACTATAGCTACAGTCTGACCATGATCATGTGTGTCTCCTCTGCATATTGGTCTCGGTGTTAACCTCCACAGACGATATGGATAAAATATGTAGATATTCTGTAATGCCTGGACTTTTGTGCATTATAAAGTACGAAGTATCTGCAACGGTATATTCTCCACCAATAGTATTCAGCTTGTACTTGATAATGCTGCCACAATGTCAGTAATATTGATGGACATCGCACCTTTCATGCTATGGGTGGAATTCAATGTGTGACTCCTTCAACAGCACTCCACGTGAACGACATCGTACCTAACACAACCGGTTTTGTCAGATATCAAATACTTGGCTTCAAACCATTTTGTACTGTATTTATTTCATCCTTTTATCATATAAATGATGTTAGACATGTCAAATTACAAACAGATTACATGAATAACAATATAAAGAAAAAACTATTACAAATTAACGACTATTACAAAAAATTACATTTTGTAAAACACATTTTCAAGAAACAGAGCTTTCAACATTTTTGGGAACCTTTGAGAATTATTTTCTCCTTTGATTTTAATGGGTTGCAGCGTATTCGACACCTTTTTGATATAATGTTGTATTATGATTATTGACATGAAAATCATTTTTTTGTCTCGTATAATAGTTATGTACATCTCTATTCATGATATAGTTAACACTATGCTTTTAAAAAATGTACACAAGAAGCTCATACAGGTAAATACTAGGTAGTGGAAGGATTTGAAATGATTTAAAATTTTGTTTATTTTTTTATGCTATTATGCGAACAACTTTTTTCTGTAATTTGAAAATGTCTATGCTCTTGTGAGAGTTTCCCCAAAACATTACTCCACATCGCAGCAATTTATGGAATGAAGCATAATAGAGTGATTTTGCTGTTTCTTCATTTATTTTTTACCTTATAACTCTTATTGCATAACAACAGTTTGCTTAATTTAAGTACCAAACATTTTATATTCTTTCCAGTCCATGTGCTTATCAAGTGTTAGTTCCAGAAATGGGCTACTATTCACAAAACTTATGTTTTTGTTATGAAACAAGAGTGTAAGTTGTGGTGTAATACTTTTGTTATTCTGAAATATCAACGCGTGCGTTTTATCAGCATTTTAATATTCAACCATTTCTTAAGCCATAGTGATGGATCTGCTAATGTCTTTTTACTACTATTATAAAGCGAGTGTCTTTACCACATATTAATACAAACGTTATCATCTGCAAATAATGTTGTATTGGTTGCGTTTATATCTAAAGGAAGGTAATTAATATACATAAGAAATAACAAAAGGGACCCAGTATAGACCCTTGAGGAATTCCATATTTAATTTCTTTTTCATCTGATAAGCATGTTTCTATAGTGTTATTATTTATATAGGATATTTCAACTGCTTGTTTTCTCCCAGTTAGATACAATTTGAACCAATTGTATTTATTCCCTTCCCCTTATTCCATAATTATGCATTTTCTTAAGCAAGATATTGTGTTGTACTACGTCAAAAGCCTTCGTTAAGTCAAGGAATAAGCCTAGAAAGAGAAATCTGTTATCCAAAACCTCTAAAAATTTCCCGGTAAATTGGTATATTGCTGTTTCAGTATATTTTCTTTTTAAAGAACCATGTTGAGCATTGGAGATAACGTTATAAGTGTCAAAGAAATTAACAACCCTTTTATGCAGGATTTCTTTAGTATTTTACTGACTACAGGTAACAGCGATATAGGTCTATAATTTTTAACGTTTTCACGTGATCCTTTCTTGTGCATTGGTTTAAGTTTAGCAATTTTTAACTTCTCTGGAAAATCGCCACTTTCGAGAGATCTGTTGGCAAGGTAACATAATGGATCTATAATATTTTCCCAACATTTCTTGAATAAATTATCTGATATGTTATCTATACTTGAGGAATTTGAGGGTTTTAATATTATGCAATTATTTGATGTGTTAGTAAGTTAGAAGACTTAATATGATCCGAGATTACATTTTCAAAAGAATCATTAATATTTTTCAATGTCAACTGGCTTCACTATCTGATGACCTTCATGATTTAAGGAAATCGTATTAAACGTACTCTTCGTAAGGTTCAATTCATTCTGAACAATATTCCACATCTCTTTGGTTTTATTTTTTTTTTTTTAATTTTCTGATTGTAATAACTTTGTTTAGAATTTTTCAGTAATTTCTTATATAATTTTCTGTGCTCTTTATATCTTAATTCATCTTCCTGTGATCCCTGTCTTTTCTTTATTTTATTCAGAAGTATATACTGAGTTTGTGGTGTCTTAACTTATGGCGTAATCCATCCTGGCCTTTTCTTCTTTAATATTTAAATTCTCTTTGTCGGAAAAGCCCTTTCGAAATTATAGCAAAAATTGTAAAACCAATATGATGAATTCAGTGGCGAGTTCAATTATATTCTAACGCTGTTTATGACGTAATCGGACATTGCTACTTCCAGGTAAGCTAAGGAGCTTTCGTTAATTGTTATTAATCCCTTCAACCTAAACACGTATGTTTAAAAAATGAATCGATTTGGTTGCTTCGACTAGGCAGTGGTCAGAACCACAATTCGGTCCTCGATAGCTTCTAACATCTATTACTGATGATCCGTATCTACTTGATGCGAGTATGTGGTCTATTTGGTTTCTTTTCCTGTGTTCCGGGTATTTTCCAGATTCCTAGATGTATTTGTTTATGCGGGAACCATGTACTTTTGATAAGCATTTTATTTCGTGCCGCGAACTGTCCTAATAGAATCCCGTTTTCGCTGCTCTTTTCGTGTAGGGTGTGATTTCTTGCGACTTGTATCTTAAATTCTTCCTTGCCTATTTTAGCATTAAAATGCCTGCTATAATTACGTGATCATACTTGGGGATCTTTACGCATGTATTCTCCAATTTTGTATAAAACTCTTCTTTTTCTTCTTCTCTCCTTATCATCTGTTGGCGTGTATGCTATACTACCGATATGTTCTTGAATTGGACTTTTATTCTTATTCGGCAGATAATGTCGTCTATGGGTGTATATTCTATTAGGTTGTTCCTTATTTTCCTGTTAATGATGAAACCTGCTTATCTTGTTCGGTTTTCTGTTCGGGTCCACTGTATAGGACTGTCAATTCCTATCCTTTTTGTCAATTCTTCCTGAACCTGTCCACCTGATTTCTTGAACTGCCTGAATATCTATGCTCCATTTATTCATCTCATCTATTATTTCCATCATCTTTCCTGCTTGTAGCATTGTTCTGACATTCCATGTTGCAATTACCAAATCTTTACTCCTTTTACCTTGCTTTGGTCAATCTCCGTTATGTCCTATGTCGTTCCGAGGCTGCTGGCTGGGTTTCGTAACCATTGTCTTTTTCCGGTGTGAGGTTGTTAGCTTCACGCCCAACCTGGAGGACCAGGAGTTTTTTGTCGGGTCCTCTTCCCCTAGCCGTTGTAGATCCCTCTACCAACTGCACGGCAGCAGTGTTTTTCTGTCGGGGTTGTCTCCCTTATCCGCATTTAGTAAGTTGAAAGTTACAAGCAACAATTAGTTTTATAACCCCCCCCCCTCCTTCGTAATTTATAACAAATCGAACACCCGATGACATAATGACATATTTCAATTAGATTACATAATGACATATTTCAATTAGATGACATAATGACATATCTTGTTAACTTTTCAGAAGAAGAAATTGATTTTTTAGTATGTCTGACAGAACGCCATACAAGTAATTAATATAGATTTATCCACGATACTTGAAAGTTAAATGCAAGGAAGTGTGCCTGTAACTTATGTCAGATGATGAAGGCTAGCAGGAACTGTATAAAGTAGATCTGTAAGTCAATTTTCATAAAAGTGTTATACGTCGTTATGTCAACCTACCATCTACCAACGCTTTATTCTACTTTATGCTCGAAAATATTAATCCTAGGTTTCAGTCACGGGTGGAATATAAAGGCTTCTCTTTTATTTAGTGATTTCGTCCACTTGCTTAAAGGTCAGAAGTACAGAACGTTTCTATGCTTGAGGGTTTGACACAAATTGAAGATTTCAACCAAAAACTACTAAATAGGTATAGCTGTGGTTTTTCACCACTCATAGTTCAGTCAAAATTGAACAATCTTGAAGGAAGTGGTTTAAAATATACTTCAGATTGTAAGAAGTATGTTTCTTCATTTTATTCGACATGTATAGTGATTCTCTCCAGTCTCTAAAATTAGTATTTTAGATTGGGTTAGACTTAATACAGATATTGAATGGGACACTGTTCAATATAGTTTAAAACTAGTAAGCAAAATCACAGGAAAACAAATAAATGATTGTCTGCTTTTTGATGAAATTATAAATGTGAGAACATATGTAACTTCTAGTAAAGGTAAAGAATGGAACATTGCTAATATTGGAGTAGATTTGAGAAGGGTTCAAATATTTTAAAGATACTTTCATTCTTTTCCATAATATTTTACCAGTGGTAGAATTAACTTTGTGTGCCTACCAGCACAGAAAGGGGTTTCTCAATAATGAATAATTTGTGGACAACTGAAAAATGAAAATTAAACATTGAAACTCTGATGCATTTAATAATTACATAATGTAACTAATTTACGTGCAGTGAATTTTCGGAAATGGTTTTACAATGTGGAACAACAAGGAAAATACTGTTCTTAATATTTCGTTAATCTGTTTCAGCATCTGATACAATTTAGCATAATGCCGCAATGTTAAAGGTTTAATTTATTCATTGTGCAAGCAATTGTATCTACTTAATGTTTTGTTTCGCAGTGTGTTCGTAATATGTTACATAGATTTTAGCAATCTTAACTGTGATCTGTGTAATGATTTCAATTATTCATTTATACTAGAAACTGCCTTTGAGTAATAAACATGCTGTTATGAACATTGTTAATGTTAATTTTATATGGATGAATGTAATGTCTATTCAAGATACATTAATTTTAAATGTTGGTTAGTTTCAAATCATATCCATAGAAAAATGTGGATATCAACTATCAAGAAAGCGTAAATAATAATAAGAATATAACTCGAAGTAAAACGATTCTGTATTTTTAATTGACTGGAATATTTTCAGAGTTCACATAAGTCTGCATTAGCTTTCAACTTAACACCATGTTTAGACTCAGCGATAGTGATCTGAATTGATTCATTTGAGCTGGGGATTTACCATGGTTATTCAGAAGTTTTGTTTGTCTCCAAGTTTGAGGTCTCAAGGAAATGTCGAGGACCATTTGCCTACAGGGTGAAAATCTCGTCCTGAATTTTGGGAAAACCTCATGTTTTGTTAATGATTTGGAAATTAACGTCCGTCAATGGCATCTATGACTTACGGATAGTAAAGGAAGCAGCCACGCACTTACTATTATATACCATCTCGACATTTGCGCTTAGTGATACTGAGGAAAACCATAGAGAACGTCACTCAGGATGGCTGGCCACTGGATATGAACCCCAAGATCTAAGCCAATGCTCTACAATCTGAGCTACGGTCGCTTGGTTGAAAGCTAATGCTTATAGTCTCTAAATGAAGAATGCGATCATCTTCAAATCATTTCCTACATATACTAATAATGTGAGGTACATCTCAGGAATCTTCTTAAACTAATGAAATTACACTGTTGATGTAATATTTGCATCACAATACCATGTATGTAGCTCAGTTGATCGTTTCTCTAGCATTCGGAAGGCCCTGGGTTAAAAATCCCCACTGAGGTTTTCCTCAGTCTCACCAGACGAATGCCGGGATAATATCTAAAATCATAACAGTAGCGCTTCCTTATATTCCTTTCCTGTCCGTAAACCTTAGCTGTTAATTGACGGACGTTAAACTCTATAGAAAAAAAAAATACTATGTATGAATTCAAGTCCACATATTGTTACACTTGCTATAGTCTCACAAATCACCCTCTAGCCAAATACATTCCTGATGTCGCGATACAATTTTCGCAAAATAGATTTGTCCGTTTTTAAAAATATTTGAGGCTTTTAGGTAACTTTGGTTCATGCCGAACGGATGATGGGAGAAATGGTGGAATGAAAAAGTGGAAGGAAACGGGAAAATCCAGAGAAAACCAACGCATATGATTGATTATCCACCACGAAGTCCACATGGCATGAGCTGGGATCGAACCGAGGAACCTATGCAAAAGTGGTGACTGGTGGGCGCTGTACCAGTAAGCCTTCGCGGCCCTAGATTTGTCCGAGTTGCGCTGTAATCACCCCATTATTTGCATGATTAAACTGAAAAAAAAAACCTTAAAAACTACAGGCCCCATGACCGATATCAAGACTTTGTGTCCTCTTTTTCTCTTCCCATAATCTGGTCACCCTATTGTAAATATCTGGTTCATGTGATACATATATATTGTTTTGGCCCTTAAAACATATTTTCAAAAGGACCGGCTCCCGCTGTGAAGGAAAGTGGGATAAGGAGTGACCACAGTGCCATCTAGCAGTTTAAGTAGCTACTACGTGAATGCGAAAAGATCAGCATCTCTGGTTTTTATCGATTCAATAATGAAGGATATAATTTGTCATCGATTGCGTAATGAATGTCTTTGGAAACAGCGAAAAATAGCAAAGTAGAGAAAAAAATATAAAGATTCTCCATTCTCAAAAAAAAAAAAAAAGTCCGAAGCTTTTAGCTCTTTTCCTTAATGTAATAAATACGCAAACGTTTTCCTCTAATTTTCTTATGGGAATTTGGATTATAATTATCCGTATTTATAAGAAGGGAATACCACGTACAGCGTTCAAATTGTACCTTCACAATTAGATGCATCATATTGATGGCACTATTCAGTCACTTTTGCGAAAGAACGAAATGAAACCATGATTTGTCTAAAAAATGTGGGAGAATCCATGTTAAATTGAACATCAATTTTCCGGCCGCTGCGGCTAACTCCATCTCACTCTTAATAAGGACCATGAAGTACCAATATATGTAAAAGGTCTATAGAATTTTTCAAAGTGTCAGGAATTTCCTTCAGAACTTAAGATCAAATGATCAATGTGATACGCTGCTTCAGAATTGGACTTTAATTCTGGCTTTAAGGAAAACGGAACCCTTTGATCGAGAAGAAAACCTGTAATTTAAAGTGAACTTATTTTACCTGGTTCTAGACATAGCTATGGCTGACAGACATTTCGAACAAATGAAAAAAAAAGCGCGGGGGGGGGGGATGAGATTAATTTCTTTTAGTATGGCACATACGAGCTTAAGAATTGTGTACGAAGAAAATTTTGGAGAGACGCATGGAGCTTCAAAAAAGTACTGACTCACGGAAATGAGTGCGACTTGGAAGTGTATCAAAAACCACTCACCCTAATATTCGTGTTGTCTTCTGCAACATCATCTGTCGAAGTGTTGAGCTATTTTGTAGAAATATTATTATGGGTATTTTCTAACGTTTCTGTGTCCCTTCAAATTTTGACATTGCCAATATCATTTGCGAGTGAGGAAAGAAGTTTTTCAATGCTCAAAATAATCCAATCCTGCTTGAGATCAGCCACAAGATAGTTTATCTGCCTGGCCACTATGGCAACTGAAAATAGTCTATCGAATTCTTTAGACACCAATAGAATTTTATTGAAATTTGCAAAATTGAAAGCTGGAGAAATAGGGTTTTAAAAGTTGAAATTTAACAGTTCTAATTTATCCTTAAATTGAATCATGGACTTTATTTAAAATTGTACTGTTAACTCTATGTTTTGCATACTTTTGAGTGTTCTTAGCTCTGCTTCCTGTATTGTATTTTGTTATCCAAATACCTTCTCTCTGATTTGAACCACTAATTTCCTATGTTCTAAAGGAATTTTCAATTGAGATAATTTCTCCATATATTTTATCAATCATCAAAACTTTTTAATAGGTGTGTGTTAATGGTGTATTGAGACTTTGTAATATTATTGTTCTTGTTTTAACTTCTATAAAATTGCCTGAATAAGTAAGCTTTACGGTATGTAATAATTAATACCAAATGCTATAAAAACTGACAACCTCAGAAAATGAAAGTTCGTTAATATTAACATTAATTGAACTTTTCCCGAAAGTTATCAATGCAAGCGGCATCAGTGGGGAGCAAGGGGGCGCCAAAATTAATTTTCGCTTGTAGTAAGATATACCCCTCGGCAGCCCTGCTGGCCGAGAATGACTGTGATGAAAAGAATTACGGTTCATTAATTACCCCTCGTCATTTTATCATTGTAATTTTTGGCAAATCTACTTTAATGGCAATGATCGTGGTGATCACTATAATTTAATGAAACCGTTTAAAATAAGGATATGGGTAAAAAAAAACGTGCTTAAATTTTAGAAACACCCCTTCGGAGTGCAAGACAAGAAATAATAGTAAAAAAAAAACGAAATTGATCGAACCGGAACTTGGAAATTTGACGAATATCACACTAGTAATGACTATGTAAGCAACAGTGCCGTTGTTATTGATACTTTCGGTATCAATTGATACGAGTTTTAAGAAGTTTTGTGGAAGTTATCTGTATTCCATATATTCAATTTACCTTTAAAAGTTTTACCCTTTAAATTATACCCTTTAAAAGTTTTGGGATTACAGCACTGAAAACAGGTTTCATTTTAAAATCTTGTGAGCCTTGATAAACTAGAGATTGACAAATCACCAAAATGAACACCCAAGTTTCCGCTAAATCTCATTCTGTGCATTATATTCCAAATTATTTCCCAATTAATACTTCAGCACTGTTGTCAGTTTTCAAGACTGTATATTGTTAAGAGTGTGCAAAATAAAATTATTCCTTCTAAATACCAGTAGCCTATCTTAAATACACAAATGCGTTACAATATCAATGAAGTAACTAAACATCTAGCTTACCTAGGAAAATGATTAACCCGCTGATAGGATGTCATTTGCCTTAAAGTATGTGGTTTTGGATGAACACCCGTCCACAGCAAATTAAAATCAGGGATATTAGGATGGACCTGTAAAGATACAAGACAAAGAACATTCTTTAACGATTGCTGTTCACTACAGTAACAAAAGGATGGCATCTTGCATTTGAATTAACACAACATGAGCAATTCATAACCTTTTCTATTTAATAAGCAAGATCTATTAGGATGTGGACATAAAAAAATATATATCAAAACGATATTTGTTATACTAAATTTAACTTCAATAAGATCTGTCGCGGTTTTCACAACGTTTCCGTAGTCACGTCTCCTTTGATAACTAATTCAAGAGGTTACTTCAAGTTAATCGCTAGAAGAAACAAAACTGGAATGTCTGAAGTAGTTTAATTAAACAGCTATGACATTACGAAAAAGTAAGAACACCAAGAAATGTCTATGGTTATAAATTATGAATAAGTAAAACGGTGAAAGGGCATGTGATGTGGAAGGCGTGGCAATTCTACATATGACTACTGTTCTCCCTCTGATGGAACAACTTCCACCAGAGCTAACGTCATTTAATTCCATTATGCAGATCACGTAAAAATCAGCAAAATTAAAAAAAAAAACTTGCTGTCACCATTATTTTCTTTTTTGACGTCACTCTGTTTGCGTCAATAGCGTTGTTTGAATATGTCATACTTTCCGAATGGAAGGATTTTACTAGCCTTCATGGGCTTATAGCTATACGTGACTGAAATCCATGAGTTGAATATGGCGGCTCTACGGAGTAGTAGGAAATGCGTTCTAACAATAAACAAAGAAGCGTTTGGGAAGCAGCACAACAAAAGGTTTGGTATCAAGGTTAACTCGGTACATAGGACGTCACACACGTAGAAAACTTCCCACTGTGTCATCCATTATGAAGATTAACTTTGCTCGGTTAGAATTCCTTCGGTTAACTCAAGTTTTCTTTCTTGTTTCTCTATAACTACATTTAAATATCGCTGTCCCGATATTCTCAAAATTAAGTCAATTAAAAGATTATATATCCACCAGTGATAAAAAAAGACAGGATTTATGGACTAAAGTATAATTATTAGTATAATGTAGAGCAACGATATCACTGAGCCACAGACTTTCGAAAGAGGCTATATGAGTTTTCTAAAATTGTAAAACTTTCAGATGTAGGAGAATTTCTTTCCTGCCTCTCTGAAATATACATTTAAGTACACACATGTATACAGGGATCTTGAAATTTTAAACGCACAAGCTAATATTTAAAAAATGAGGTTCTGAGCACTAACAGTAATTTCTCATCTTGAAAACTAAAAAGTTATCCAAAAGTAAGAAATTTAACAAGCTCCATACTTGCCTTTTAATATCATAGCGTTCTGCATGAAACTTGCCATCGTTTTTAAGCAATGTTGACAATGGTAATATTTAGCATACGAACAGACTTTTGACTAGAGAAATAACTGTGTATGTACAGGTATGTCAACCTTGACATCTGACTTCATTTACTGCTCTTTTAATTATAGAGAAAACTGTTCATAGGCAGAAATTACCAAATGTAGCCAACATTTTTTATATATATGTTAATGCACTTCAGCTAGCTATGTTGTGAAAGAGTTACGAGCAATGATGAAATATTCACTACTGTGGATGATAGAAGAGAAGCCTCATAAAAATAATAGGAAAAAGGAAAAGAGCTGAGTCGACCACATTCTAACAAGGAACACTCGCCAGGTGACACAGCCAGATTTTGATGAAAAAATATAGGTAAGTATGTAGGTACAGTGCCTCGGCAAACCTTCACAGCCAAAATTCAGATGCTTTCGTCAATAAATAACGACAGGGGGACCCGAGAAAGATGGAACGGAGAGAGCAAGTACATAGAATAGAGTACAGAAAACGCCTTTTCTTTTATAAACTGATGTATACATTGAAAGCAAATGGCTATTAATGTATACTGGACAGGAAAGGAGGTGATACATACTGGATGGTATGAGGACAATGACCGCCATCTTGAAAGTGGCCATCTTGACTATGCTTCAAAATTTCTAAATAGTTAGTGGATCATGTGATATACCAATCTGTGTGGTAGTGTTTCAAGAAACCCAATGATGAAGTCAATTTTGGCCTAACTCTAATTCTACACGACAAAATGACTCGTGAAATCGACTTGGAGAATGCCATTTTCGCCTAGCATTACACCTTCCTGAAAGTGGGACTTCATCTTCCATTAATGTATTTAAAACTTTATAGTGCAGTTCATGTTGCGGCCATGAGGATCATATTTCCCAATATAACGGTACCTCTTCTGTAGCTGTTTGGTTTTCGTTCCTTCAACTGTTTCGATAAAATATATTTTTGCATCATTCGACTCTCACAATCTCAAGATCAATTTTACGTGTCATTTTGTCGTGCAGGATTAGTTATGCCAAATCATCATTGGGTTTCTTGGAACATTCCAGTACAGATTGACATGTCACATAAGCCCACTTACTATTTAAAAATTTTGAAGCATATTCAAGATTGCCACTTTCAAGATGGCGTCACTGTCGTCATACCCCCCAGCATGTATTACCTCCTGTCCAATATACATTAATAGAAATTTGCTTTCAATATATACATCAGTTTATAAAAGAAAAAGCATTTTCTGTACTCTGTATACGATTTACTTGCTCTCTCCGTTCCATCTTTCTCGGGTCCACTGTCGTTATTTGTTGACGAAAGCATCTGTAATTTTGGTTGTGAAGGTTTTCCTTCTACCAGCACAGGGGGAAGGAGATGAGTAGTGTACGACAGCGGAATTGAGAGGGAATTTTTATTTTCCTTAGTTCCTCCTTCTGTAAATGCCATATATACATATAAAAGAAAAATCCATCAGCTTCTAATGTGTTTATTAAGTTCTGAAATCCATGTATTTATTTATCTGTATTATATAAAGTTGCATGCTAATTAATCATTTTATGAATATGTATTTGCTTCAATAATGGGGTAATTGGGAGGAAGACACACCCACCCAAGAATAACACGTTTTCTTTTCTTCACAGTTACGAATATTGGAAAATCATAAATCCATCTGTGATGTTCTGAGAAACTGGAGCTATCAGATGGTAACAGAACTAATTCTGAGAGATGCACCATTTTCCCTTAAATTTCTGTAAAAACGTGTTCCTCCAAATTATCCCGTGCTCCCAATTCTCCTGCGTTGCCCTGAATGTATAAACAGTCTGTTTAACAAGTCGCAGTGTATTTTGTTTTATGTATGTTTTGTAAAATTACTCAGTAAATTAAACATGTAAAGAGGATGTAAGCCTAGCAAGTAGCAGTGAGCAGTGCCGTAGTGTCGTACTAAACCCATATGCTTCGCTCCGCTTTACTCTACCCAGTTGGTGTGCGCACCACTATTTAAATACTACACTTAGCCATTTTCTAATTAGTATGCGAAAACGATCTGTAGTTGACATGACTAGAATTTGCAACAAATTACGAATTTCAGATGTACCAATAAAAACAATCAAAACTTTATTTATACCTTCCTGAAACCATGTGTGTGTGAAAATATGTATGTGTGTATGTACTATACAAGGTCTGTCCCGAAAGTAATGCGCTCATTTTTATTTTAAGAAATTTATTGAACCGATTCGTACAATTACTCAATATTCTTCGAAATACATCCCTCCTGCTTTAACACACTTGTTCCAACGCGATTTCCATGCTTGATATGCGTCCTGGAAGTCCGTCACAGGGATGTCCTTTAGTAACCTCGTCGTAACCGCCTTGATGTTCTCCAGGGTCCCCAAATGCTGTTCTTTGAGGGATTTTTTAATCTTCGGGAACAAAAAGAAGTCGGGCGGGGACAAATCAGGACTGTAAGGCGGCTGGGGGAGCGTTGAGATGCCGGCCTTGGTCAGGTAGTCGGTCGTCATAAAGGCGGTGTGGCTGGGAGCATTGTCATGGTGCAGCTTCCAGGAATTCTTGATCTCGCGCCTGACGCGGTTGACCCGTTGCTTTAGCCTTTTCAGTACTTCGACGTAGAATTTGGCGTTGACTGGTTGGCCAGGTGGAACAAATTCAAAATGGACCACTCCCTTGGAATCGAAAAAAACATCTGGATTTCGACCGAGCACTCACACAAGGGTTCACTGAAACAGACACTGTGACTCTCCAGGAGCTCGGAGCCGACTGGCGCTGGTCGCGCTGTGTTCCCAAGATTCCACCCACCCTTCCGTGCAAGCGGCAACGCTGTGCGACGGAAAGTCGCGGCAGAAGAAAATGGGGCGCATTACTTTCAGGACAGACCTTGTATATGTTACTGAACTGACATGTTCTATACCAGTTTGCAATTTGCATGGACTTGGTCAAATGAACGCAAATAAATAAATAAACATAAGTCAAAGGTTGTTTGTTTTCATTTCACAGTAATTTTATTATTAATAGCAGATCTCAGTTTTACACGAAACAAATTTCACCCCAATGAACTAACTTCCTACTCCAGAAATTGAGCAATGGAATTTAGATATTTTCAGAAATTTTGAGCAGAAAAGTGGGAGAGAGTGTTTAGTCCTTGTATCTGAATATATTTGTTAGAGGTCTTGTGAGTTATGTAGGTAAATCTCAGGTCGATAGATTCATATACATTTCCTCATCGCTTGCTTTCTTAGCAGCAGACTTTTCAAGGTTAAGGTCGCAAATGCTAAGTCTGACGTAGTTTATGTTGAAAGACACTTTCGGATCTCTTTTACTGTTTATTTGTTCATTTTCAATGTTGAAATTTATTGAACACTGATGACATCGAATCACCATGTCTGTGCCAAAGATATTTTACAGCGCGCACGAACTCATTTTTTTTTTTAATGAAAAAAATATGTAACTGGCGGTTATTAGTGGTGCTAACTTATGCTTTGTTTAACAGACGCAAAGATAGCTTATCTAAAAAAAGGAATTCAAACGATAATATGGATTTTATGGGCGGTAACAGCACTTTGGCTTACGCCCGTGAAAGGAATTTAAATGGGACACCACGAGAGTTGTATATCTGAATGTGCACAGATTGAATATTTATGCAGTCTTACCAACCACGCAACGTAATGGACATTAAAGAATTCTGAACAAACAATGTGACAAGAGTTTCTTGCTTGTTTTACCACAAATTCTGTAGCTTAATTATAAAAGGGCCAATTTCCTATATATTTATCTAGAAATTTGGCATTCTCAGCACCAAGTCACAGAAGCTCTTTTTTTTTTTTTTTTTTTTAAGATAAGGCTAAGGTATGTTTTATTCATATTATTGTAAAATATTTTTAAACAGACCTTCAGATTATATTTTCTGTTAGTATGACGTAACAAGTGAGCAAAGGCTTGTTCAACTATTTTTCCACACTCGTGCGTGAATCTAACAACAAGGACTGAACGAATAGACCTATGATATGGTACAAATTCAGCCGCATATTAGTCCTGAGTAGGACTGGAATCTCCTGCACTGACCTTTCCACTGTTATACTGCAGGGCACACCTAAACCACTAAAACATGATGAGTATAGGTTTGAAACTTGGCAGGAATATTACACTGCAAATATATAAGCGGAGAACTATTATTATTATTACTATTATTATTGGAACAGTAATTGGTCTAGTGGAAGAAACAGCTAGATGACCAAGTACAGTACATCACAATTTTAATACTACACTTTTAAAATTATAGTAATCCAGCTTAATACGTATAGGAAAACATGTTTTAAACCAAGGTATCACATATAGATTTGTCTTCTTATGCAAGTTTTAATCCTCTCAATTTTACTAACTGGCTAAACAAACCATTCTTAGTATCCTGAACTTAAAATAATAATAATAATAAATTAATTAATTAAATTTAAAAATCGCGATTTCTGGCTTGATATACTGGTATGACAATATATTTAAAATTACTACAATATGTCGTACATTTTTACTTTTCTGACATCGCCTAAATTATTGTTCGTTGCTAGATCATGGTTCACACTGAAATTCTGATATTGATTTCCTGACTTTCCCTGAATTCCCATGAACGAGTAAGTAAATTTTCCCTGACCTGCAACACTATTCTAGGGTTATGCTTAGGGAAAAACATCTATTTTTTTAAAAAAAATCGGCCTCCACCATCCCCATAGCTATCCAACGCTCTCCTTTTTATTTTTGAATACAGTACAAACTTACTTTCTTACTGTAAATAATTATGAGTCAAATTTCCTGTATTCGGAATGCAATAAACCACTAGTACCAAAAATTAATTACAAGTACCAGACCCGCAGCCAGGATTTACGAAAGGGAAGGGAATAGCTGGTCTCTTCAGTTCTTGTTCTATGGATGGCTTAGCTAAACGAGTAATATTAAATGAATAGTGACTAGACCCACAGCTAAAAGTTTGGAATGAAGAGGGGGGCAGTGTAAGTAACCAAGAATCAAGCGAAGTAAATGTTTAAGTAAACTCAAACATTTTAAAGAACGGATTTTACACAGTTTCATTTAAGTAACATTTTTCTCTCCATACAGTGAAGTCATGGTAAAGTTAATTACTGGAAAACTATTTTCAAAATCTACATGGTTCATTTCATATGAAATAGACAAAACTTAAAAATAAATAAAAGCTGCACTATTTTTAAAATTTGTCGAAACTAGCACATTCATTCTATCATGTTAGTAGAGACGATATGTAAATTTACTTGTCATTTTTCATCGGGCATGTGTACATCAATGAAAGTTTAAAGCGTTTTCCTATTTTGTCAATAGATGGCTTCAGTGATCTGTATCTCGCGTTGTATAAGTCCGATCGGGTTCAACGAGATGGCGTTCAAACGATGAGATTGCGTACTACAAACACTGTTCAGATAGTTGTGATGAGTTGACTCAGTGTTGTGTGAGCGCGCGTCAAAATGAACACTAGCAAAGAGAAAATACGCTATATTTTACAGTTTTTCTTCGATAAAGGCGAAAACGCAAGCCAGGCGGTTGCAAATGTGAATAGTGTTTATGGTCCTGATACTGTAACAGCCAATCACGCGCAATTTTGGTTTCGTCGATTCCGTTCCGGTAATTTTGACGTCAAAGATGTACCACGCACTGGAAGGCCAAGTGTCGAAAATGTCGATAAAATCATGGACATTGTCGCGTCCGACCGTCATGTAAGCACTGTTTCGATTGCCCAAGAGCTAAACATTGCACAAAAAACCGTGTGGAACCATTTGCATAAGGCTGGATACACAAAGAAGCTTGATGTATGGGTGCCACACGAGTTAACGCAAAAAAACCTCATGGACCGAATTTCCATCTGCGAATCGCTGCTGAATCGCAACAAAAGCGACCCATTTCTGAAGCGGTTGGTGACTGGTGATGAAAAGTGGATCACTTACGACAACGTCACGCGAAAACGGTCGTGGTCGAAGCGCGGTGCGCCGGCGCAAACGGTGCCCAAGCCAGGATTGACGGCCAGGAAGGTTTTGCTGTGTGTTTGGTGGGATTGGCAGGGAATTATCTACTATGAGCTGCTCCCCTACGGCCAAACCCTTAACTCGGAACTATACTGTCAACAATTGGACCGTCTGAAGGCAGCAATCGACCAGAAGCGCCCAGCTTTGGCCAATAGGAGAGGCATTGTGTTCCACCAGGACAACGCCAGGCCACACACATCGATAGTGACTCGCCAGAAGCTCCGGGAGCTTGGTTGGGAGGTTCTTATGCATCCACCTTATAGTCCGGACCTGGCACCGAGTGATTACCATCTGTTCCTGTCCATGGCGAACACGTTTGCTGGTGAAAAATTCGCTTCAAGAGAGGCTTGTGAAAATCGACTGTCTCAATTTTTTGCCAATAGGGACAAGGGCTTCTATGAGATCATGATATTGCCTTCCAAATGGCAACACGTTATAGAACAAAACGGCGCATATGTGACCTAAATCGGATCATTCCAACTATGGTAAATCAAGCCTTCAATGTCATGCAAAAATAATGGTTTACTTTTTACTACACCAGATATATAAGAACATACTACACGTACATATTGAACAATTACGAATAAGCATGTACCATACTCTGGTCTCTCTTTGGTTGTATACAACCACCGAATCTAACTTACTTTTTTCTTCTGTAGCATCTCTATTTTAGATTTAATTTGTTGTTCTTGCAAAGCTTGAGCTTTAACACCTTTCGGAGCTCAAGCTTCTTGTATTTCTAGAGACAATTTTATTTTTTCATCACCTTTCTGAATCAGCCTTGATTATTTTAGGTGTTCTTCGTATCTTCTGTGGGCAGCTCTAATGTTTGTTAAAATCACTCGAGTAACAGGGACTTTCTGAATACTTTCGTGAAATCTGAGTGCGTTTTCCACTGTTTTCTGAGCAACTAGACTATGTTCATGTAAATTTTCTACAAGTAAGTTTTCATTTATAGAAAAAACTGTCCACTGCAGCGTTCCCATATAAATGTATCAAGCTTATAATAAACTGCCACAATTCTGAGTAAGGTTTACTTCCTAGCATTATAGGAGAACTAATGAAGATGGACACTCATTTTCTAAAAACGTTTTGAAGTTCAATACTAATACGAAATAAGCTTCATTACAAAGCACACTGTATTGTGTTTTTGCCTTCTGAGCATCATCATCTGTGATCCTATTGCTAGTGTAAAATGATTCTAACAATAAGTTCAGCCTTTGTTTCCCTTGCTCTGGATGGCGGAAAATTAGACGAGGATCCAATGATGATAAACCCTGAACGGCATTGTACTTTAAAGGACACCTTTCTAAAATCTTCTCTGTCATTTTGATGAGAATAGCATGACACTCTAATTGAACCTTTTACTTTCAATTTAATTTGAAGTCACGTAAATTGTCTTTGTCATGGAGATCCACAGAGAAGATTTCACTGGCTGTGGTAGGCCTTTTGTTTGACTTTATGAATCACTCCAACAAACTCTGAACAACAACTTGCAAATTGAAAACAAATATGGACCAAGTGGATCAGAGGTTTGAAATTTTCTCAGAAATGGTTCACATTCCAAACCAACTTACCGTTGTCATATTCAATTTTCAACTTATAAATACTCATTACTGCAAAAACATTTTTTTTATACATATAAAATCCTTGACTCCTCTGTGAAATATAGCAGATTTCCCTGACTTTCCCTGATAAATTGAAATTCCTTGACTTTCCCTGATCTTCCAGGTCAGTGTGAACCACGTAGACACTGTATGGGTAAACACAGTATGCCATATGGGCAAATACATGTTTACGTTTTTCATTGTTTACCACTATTCCATTACCAAATACACAACAACATACTTAATGGAATAATTTTACTATCATTACTATATTTGATTAAATAACTATTGACATATCTCTGTGTAACAGAGTTTCAATAGAACCGATATTGCACGCTGTATCATTAATTAAGGCAGAGAAGAGGAAAGATCTCCAAGAATTGATGCCTGAGGAACAACATAACATGCTTTAGAAAGAAAATTAAAAAAAAAAAAAAAAAAAAAAAAAAAAAAAAAGAGCCACTTAGGAACATTTAAACAACGAGATAAATATAAGAGACAATCCCTTAACTTTATTTTTTTACTAACAGAGGATCCATTAATCGAATGTTTCGCATAAATCTGTACACAAAACAATGACCCCAAGTTCTTTTTTGTAATGCGCAGAAGATATAGAAAGTAAGTTTTAATTATTTTTTTATTTATTAGAAATTCTTGGAGATCTTTCCTCTTGAATGCCTTAATTAATGATACAGCGTGCAATATCGGTTCTATTGAAACTC